>SJYC01048547.1:0-36865 GCA_006408675.1 Madoqua kirkii | reverse complement strand
GGGCGGGGCGTCTCCACCTGGGGCGCTGGAAAGCTGGGACCCGGGCCGCGCGAGGGGTCCACGGCGGCCTCGCGAGGCTGTTCTGCTTTCAGCCCGCAGCGGACGCGGTCACACCTCTGTGGTCCTAGAGTCTCTAGTGCCTCTCGCAGTGCTGGCGACAGGGGCCCTGACGCCCACGTTCTCCGCGGGTGCTGTGTCCCCCAGTTGTACTCATTTCCCTGCTTGACCCCTTCCTGCCCTCCCGTATCCCCGACCTCAGAGAGCTGAGGGACCTCAGGACAAAGGCTCTCGTAGGTGGGGGAAAGGGGCAGCCTCTTGCAACCCTTTTTGGAAGTTCCTGATAATGTGAAAAAAAAATCAATAAATGCCACGGCCTGGTTACAGAAACGGCAGTACGTTTTCAAACTTAGATTTAAGAAGGACTTTGAGTTCAGTGCAATATAACTGTGCTAGTCACAAGATCGTTACAAGATTCAGAAGCCCATAGTGAACACAGGTATAGTGGAGGTAATGCTCTTCCTTAGGGTGACTCCTGAAGCTCCCTGTTATCTCTCCACCTCAACCCCAGCCTGAGGACCCGGAACAGGCTTCTCCCAGCCTGAAACATTGCTTGGTATCTGAGATACTCAGCCAGCCAGAGCAGAGGATCTTATTCTGTATCTAAAAAACTTCTATCTGGGTGCGATTTCATCTTGTATGGGCTATTAGGAAGCTTCTAAGCTGCTCCCATTATAAAATTCAGGAAGCCCTGTGTTGGCCTAGATGGGAATATAAAAGCATGAGATGCAGCCAGATTTAGGACAGAATCAACCACTGGGATTCCGGGACAAGGTTATCGTGTTTTGCAAGCTATAAAGCCTACTGTGATTGAGAACCAAAAGGTAATGGATCCTTGGGTGTTGGAGCCCTTAGGTTTCGGGCAGTGGAAGCAGCTACCTCTCCTTAACAGATCTCTAGCATCTGACTCATAAGATTTGCCTGGTGGGTCTGATTTGCCATACTGAGTGAACTGATGACTTTACCATTATCAGCTTTTCATATTGGGCTCTGCAAGGATGTCTGTCAGCTTTCATTTAAGCTTGAAAGTTGCTTCCTTAACTTTGCAGGTCGGTCACCTTTTGTGTTAGAACCTCCCTCCAGGCCTTCTGATGAATGGGATCATTTCACCCTCTGCTGCCAGGCAGTCAACCGAGGAGCCAGAAAGAGAGCAGAGGCTTAACCTTTAACACCCCACAGCTCAGCCAGGAAGAGATAGCAATTAACAAACTGCTTTAAAACCAGCACATCTCAGATGGCCCAGTTTGTTTGTTGAAACTGGAATCCAATCGAAGGGCCAGGTTCACAGGTATAGGCTGACCTTCTAACGGATATCTATATTAATGAAATCTCCCTTATGGAAATAATTTCCTGGTCGCTCCGTTAGAAGTCTTAGAGAATGGTCAGCTCTTGGTCTGTATCAATATTAGGACTGGTGCCGCCGAGTCCTCAAGAACAAATGAGTATTGATTATCTGCTCTGTGCCAGGCACCCTGCTGTGGGCCACAGTGAAGTACAAAGTGTACTGGCCTTGACTCAAGACCTTAAAACAAGTGCAGGAAGTAGAATTTAAGGAGGACTGCAACGAAAGCTGTAGTACAGTCAAATGGGCTGTAAGTCTAAGAAGACGAGAACGCCTTCCAAAATCCACGTGTGTGTGTTGGTTTCACGCAAACTTGAAAACCCGCGGTCTTAGCTGTTCTGAGGGTTCATGATGCTCAGTGTGACGTGAAGTGGATCAGTGGAAGGGGTAACACAGGGGAAGGTGAGAAGCCGGTTGTAACTGCTGAGAAACCACTGTAGCTGCTCTCCAATTGCCCAGAACCCAGGCCTGAAGAGCAGGCCTGGCCTCGCTGGAAATCAGCTCCACACCTCCCCAGGGGCAGACAACCAAGGCTGCCTCTCTTAGCTCCTGCTGCTGCTGCTGCTAAGTCGCGTCAATCACGTCCAACTCTGTGCGACCCCATGGACTGCAGCCTACCAGGCTCCTCCGTCTATGGGATTTTCCAGGCAAGAGTACTGGAGTGGGATGCCATTGCTTTCTCCGCTCTTAGCTCCTATTTGAGATTAAATAATCAAAAATCCTGTTTACATTAGTGAAAGTTGCAAGATGCCATTGCTAGTGACAGTATCAATGAGATTCTGAGAGCCACACTCCAAGCAGGCTCTCGTGTTGGGGTGTCTGCCTTCCTCTGAGCTTCCTGTGGCTGAGCTTACAGCCTGCCCACGGGCTGTCTGGCTTGGTGAGCGCTCTGGGACGTCCATGAGGATGTACTGTGTTTTGCGACCAAAGAGGTCCCTGCCAATGATAGCAGTTTGGGGCAAATTCCCATTTAAAGACCAAGAGAATTTGCTGTATGATGCAGGGAGCTCAACCTAACATTCTGTGACAACCTGGAGGGATGGGATGGGGTAGGGGGAGGGAGGGAGGATCGAGGGGGAGGGGCTTATGTATACCTGTGCTGACTCATGCTGCTGTGTGACAGACCAACACAGCATTGTAGAGCATTTATCCTCAATTAAAAATAAAAATGCGAGAAAGAACAAACACACGCACACACATATGTGATAAAGACCAAGAGAGGAGAATGGGGCTTTAAGTGTTCTTATTTTGAAAAAGCAAATGTGACTTGAAAATTCCCTTACCTTTCCAATGCAAACAGCGCTGACTCCTCCCCTATTACAAATCTATTCTGTTGTAGAGTTTTTCCCTTAGTTTTTCTTTTCCCTTAGTTCCCCAACCAGAGGCGGAACCCTGTCGTTTGCAGTGAAATGACAGAGTCCTAACCATTGGCTTGCTGGGGAATTCCCCTGCTGTAGAGTTTTTCATTTGCTGTTTCCTCTGTCTAGAATGTTCTCCCCACTACAGTATTTCCTGGAAATGTGAAGCTCAGCCTAGAGGGACCTTCCTTGACCTGAAGTAGTATTCCAAGCCATCTCTAACACAGCATTCTATTTGAATTCTAATAGTGCTTACCACTACACACTGTGCTGTTGCTTCTGTCGTGTCCGACTCTGTGCAAGCCTGTGGACTGTAGCCCGCCAGGCTCCTCGTCCATGGGATTCTCCAGGCAAGAGTACTGGAATAGGTTGCCATGCCCTGTTCCAGGGGATCTTCCCCACCCAGCGGTCGAACCTGTGTCTCCTGCCTCTCCTGCACTGCGGTGAGCCAGGGGCTTCCGAGGTGGTACTATCGGTAAAGAATCCTCCTGCCAGTGCAGGAGAAGCGGGTTCCATCCCTGGGTCAGGAAGACCCCCCGGAGAAGGAAGTGGCAACCCACTCCAGTATTCTTACCTAGAGAATCTCCTCTGTCCAGAGGAGCCTGGCAGGCTACATTCCGTGGACTCACAAAGAGTCAGACACGACTGAAGCGACTTAGTTCAAGCCACTGGGGAAGCCCTTGTTGCTAGCTACAGTGGGCTAAAATACAGACTCCCCAGGATGTCCAAGCCCTAATCCTTGGAGGAACGGGTCAGTGCTACTTTATATGACAAATGGGACTCTGCAAATGTGATCAAGGTAAGGATTTGGAGAGGAGGGGATTGTTTGGATTTCTGGATGGACCAGTTAGCATCACAAAATTCCTTACAGGAGGAACACAGGAGAAGCTGGAGGAGAAGGAAACGTGATGTCAGAGACTGGAGTGATGTACTTTAAAGAGGACGAAGAGGCTACAAGCCGAGAAACACAGGAGCCACTAGAAGTTGGAAAAGGCAAGTATGTGGGTTCTCTCTTTAGAGGAACTGGGGCCAGAAGGCAGTAGCCCTGCTGACATCTTGATTTCAGCCAAGACTTTTCAGACATCTGCCCAGAACTACAGGAGAATAACTGTGTGCAGTTTTAGGCCACTGAATTTGCAGTGATTTGTTACAATAGCTAGTAGTCACATATGGATGTGAGAGTTGGACCAAAAAGAAGGCTGAGCACCGAAGAACTGATGTTTCCGAACTGTGGTGCTGGAGAACACTCTTGAGAGTTCCCTGGACTGCAAACCAGTCCATCCTAAAGGAAATCAACCCTGAATATACACGGGAAGGACTGATACCGAAGTTGAAGGTCCGATACTTTGGCCGCCTGATGTGAAGAGTTGACTCATTGGAAGAGACCCTGATGCTGGAAAAGATTGAGGGCAGGAGGAGAAGGTTGTGACCTAGGATGAGATGGTTGGATGGCATTATCTACTCAAAGGACATGAATCTGAGCAAACTCTGGGAGGTGGTGAAGGACAGGGAAGCCTGGTGTGCTGCAGTCCACAGGGTCACAAAGAGTCAGACACGACTGAGGAACTGAGCAACAAAGGGAAATGAAGACACTAGCTAATCTTTTTCTTGTTCATCTTTTTGCTGATTGTCTCTTCCCACCCACAACCCGTCTGA
Source organism: Madoqua kirkii (assembly GCA_006408675.1). NCBI lineage: Eukaryota > Metazoa > Chordata > Mammalia > Artiodactyla > Bovidae > Madoqua > Madoqua kirkii. The sequence continues at coordinate 32,452 of SJYC01048547.1, read as the reverse complement.
AGAACTTAAGACACCCTTCAGCGTCCCAAGGGCAGGCTAATTTTTGACTTGTTCATTGCGGGCTGTGCAGTCCCTGGCACACAGTGTTTGCTCAAGAAATGTTAGGAGGATGAATTTATGAAAAAGCCAAGATGCTCTTCATTTCGTGAGAAATCAGCTGCATCAGGGGTTTGCTTTCTTCAGTTTAAAAAAAAAAACCCAACAATAAAATAGACCGCTGCAAAACAAATCATGGGACTGAAGTTTAGAAGGGAGTATACAGAGTCTAGATTCAGCAGCTATCAACAGGTAACAAGGCATTGGCACGAACAGAATGTATTTTGTCTTCTTACTGAGTTGTCACCATTCTTTATATATCCTGGGTACAAATCCGTTGTCAGCTCTATGGATTTACAATTATATTCCACTATTCTGTGGCTTGTCTTTTAGCTTCCTGGATATTGTCCTTTGAAGCACACAAAAATGTTGACTTACCTATTTTTTCCTTTTGTTGCTTTTGATTATAGTATCATATCTAAGGAACCATTGCCTAACCAAGGTCACAAAGATTTACCCTGATATCTTCTTCTAAGAGTTTTATAGTTTCCGGTCTGCGGATTCATTTTGAGTTAATTTTTGAGGTGTAGTGAAAAGGTCCAACCTCATCCTTTAGCGTGTGGACGTCCAGTTGTTCCGGCACCATTTGCTGAAAAGATGACTCTTTCCCCCACTGGATTGTCTTGGCACTCGTGTAAAAAAAATCACTTGGCCACCAAGGGAAGGGTTTATGTCTTGACTTTCAGTTCAGTTCGGCAACTGCTCTATCCTAGGTCTATAGTGCCACCCTATCTTACTGCAGCTTTGTACTAAGTTGTGATATCAGGAAGTGTGAGTCCTCTAACTTTGTCTATGCTTTGCTTTTTAAAATCTCTTTCAAGATGGTTTTGGCTATTCTGGGTGTCTTTTTCTTTTAAAGGCTTATTTAACTTTTGGCTGCGCTGGGTCTTCGTGGCTGCAGGCTGACTTTCTCCGGCTGTGGCGAGCGGGGGGGGGCGAGCGGGGGCTGCTCTTCACCGCACTGCGGGGCTTCTTATTGTGGTGCCTTCTCTTGCTGGGGCGCGTGAGCTCTGGGTGTTCGAGCTGCAGTAGCTGCGGCTCTCGGATCGAGAGCGCTGGCTCAGTGGTCGTGGCACCGCCGCTTGGCTGCACTGGAGCCTGTGGGATCTTCCTGACCAGGGACTGAACCTGTGGCGCCTGCATTGACCCGTGGATTCTTAACCAACAGACCACTGAGGAAGCCCTGTCTGGGTGTCTTGCGCTTCCATATCAGTTTTAGGATTTGCTTGACAGTTTATGCAGGAAAAGCGTTGAGGATTTTAATACGGATTTTTATTGATTCTATCAATCAGTTTGGGAAGCATTACTATCTTAACCACATTACATTTTCTGATCCATGAACACAGAGTTTCCTACCATTTGTTTAGGTTTTTCTTCTTTTCTTTAAACAATGCTTTGTAACTTTCAGAGTATAAGTCTACTTCCTCTGCTCAGTTTACTCCTTAAGTATTTTCTTTTGGATGCTATGGTAAATGGAATTGCTTTTTCATTTTCAGACCGTTCATTATAAGTACACAGAACTGTAATTGACTCTTGTTATTTGATGTTATAACTCACTATATTGTTGACTTAGTTCTTTAGTTCTAGTAGTTATCAGATTGAGGAAATTCCCTTTTATTCCTAGTCTGTTGAAAGTTATTCTCATGAAAGGGCATTGGATTTTGTCAAATGATTTTTCTGTGTCCACTGAGATGATTGTGTGTCTTTTGACCTTCACTCTGGGAAATGATCAACAGTGGCTGATTTTTATGTGTTGAACCCACCTTGCATTTCTGGAACTTCTTCACTAGTCACGCTATATAACACTGTTTCCTGTTGCTGGACTCAGTTTGCTAGTATTTTGTCGATAGCTCCTCTGTCTGCATTCATAGGGGATATTGGTGTATTGTTTTCTTCTGATGTCTTAGACTGATTTTGATAAGACCAGCATATAGAGGGAGTTGGGAAGTGTTCCCTCATCTTCTATTTTTTGGAAGAGTTTATGAAGAATTGGTATTTACTTTTCTTTGAATGTTTAGTAGAATTTACCAGTGAAACCACTGAGGTCTAAACTTTGCTTTGTGGGAATTTTAAAAGTTACTAATCCAGTCTCTCGCCATAGATCTTTCCAGTGTTTTTTGGCAGAGTGTTATTTCCTTAGGTGTCTGTTCCTTCATCTCTTAATCATTTACAGTATTACTTTATAGTCTCTACCAGATGTTCTGTGTGGTTTTCGTTTGTTTAATCTTGCCTGGTTTGGTTGTTTTTGTTTCATTCAGCCACGGTTGTATCTGCTGATTGTCTATCATTGAGGCTCCACCAATTCCTTATCTATTTTGGTAATTTTTTTTTATGGAGTCATCTTCAGTAATGATCCATTTTGTCATTAAGAAGCCCATGTGGCATGAGTTGTAAAGTACTCCTCCAGGAAAATTGTATGTGTGTTCCTACTAGGCTCTCTAAGCAGCTCACCACTGAAGAAGGTAAAATTCAGGCTCGGCACCTGCCCAACGCCACAGGCCTGGGCTGTTGATTTCTCTTAGGATATTTCTTTCTCCTTAAGACCCCATTTAAGGCACTTCCGTGGTGGTCCAGTAGCCAAGTCTCCGCGCTGCCAATGCCAAGGGTCCAGGTTAGATCCCTGGCCCGGGAACTAGACCCCCACGTGCCACAACTAAAAGACTTGCATGCCACTGTGAAGACCGAAGATTCCACGTGCTGCAGCTGTTACTAAGAGCCAGCACGGCCAAGGACACACATAACAGAATACATAGGAAAGAACAGTCATTCTATATTTATCAGCACCATCAATTAAAAAGAGCCCAACTAAGGAACACTCCTCTGTCCTCCTTACCGGGCCAGTGAGTATTTTCGAATGCCCCTCTTACTGACATGTGGTCTTTGGAGGGTCCTAGTGTACGAATGGGTCTCAGCATCTGCTCTCCTTCTTGCACAATCTTTATAAGATAAATGGGCTTCCCCTTCCCCGGTGGCTCAGTGGTGAGGAGTCCACCTGCAACACAGGAGACGTGAGTTCAGCCCCTGAGTGGGGAAGATCCCCTGCAGGAGGAAATGGCAATTCACTCCAGTATTCTAGTGTTGAGAATCCCATGGCAAAGGAACCTTTTGGGGTCGCAAAAAGTTGGACACGACTGAAGCAACTTAGCACGGAAGCGTGCAGATGAAACACCTCACATTTGAAACACCTGGGTGCACCTCCAGCTCCCGCACGTCCACGCACACCCCTAAGGGCAGCCATACCCTCTGTCCCAGGGCTTGGTTTCCTTCCCCTTTGCGTTTTTGGTGTCTCTTTTCTTGCAAACTCAGCTATGTATTATATATCCTTGTTATGTTTTATCTATCCTTTAAAGAATTTGTGACTGGAGAAATTCTGGGTGGTCCAGTCAGCTGGAAACCTAAAAGCGCCTTTGTAGTTTCCTTGTGGGACTGCTCCTGGAGAGATAAGGGCTAGGGGAGGAGGAAGGATTCTGTACCAGTCTGTCTGTCCATGTGCGGGACCTGGCAAGGCAGGTTTCACTTCTTAGCCTGTTTTTCTCCACCTCTGAAATAGGGTAGTTGGTCTTCAAGTTACTTTTAGTTCTAAAATTGTCTGATTTTTTTTTTTTTTAAACTTCTGTCCAGATGTCTAGATGTCTCTAGGTGCGGCTGGCCTGTGTAAAGAGAGACTCTGCCAGAGGCCAAGATAACCTGAGCATTCTTTACTCGAGAAGGCCCAGGGCAGAAAGGGATGCGGTAGCCTGTTGTCCTGAAGACACCACTGTGAGTTGGCATCACGGGCAAATGGCGAGTCTGTGGAAGTGGATCTGCCTGGCCTGTCTTCTTCTGCTTGTCTTGATTTTTTTTCCACGGGAAAGTATCAGCAGAGAAAGTTCCCGACTGTCTTTTCCTAAGCAGGTTTGTTTTCTGTGTTTAGCAAATTGCAAGCATCGACCACAACTGCAGACTTCCTCTTCGGACTTAATAAAGCGTTGCCCTGTATACCGGATATCTCCCCTTGCTAAACAAGTGCAATAAATTCTAGAACAACTTTACCTTCACCGAGGGCTTTTTCTGAGAGAGAAAACTTGGAGAAAGATGCTCTGAGATGCTTTTACAGAAGTCTACGGAGCCAGATAAGCAATTCTCATTTCCTTTCCTGTCCTTGGCAACCCAGTCCAGTACTCTTGCCTAAGAAATCGCACGGACAGAAGAGCCTGGCGGGCTACAACCTATGGGGTCGCAAGAGAGTTGGACACGACTGAGTGAGCAGGGAAGCCACAGAAACACCTGGATTGTCAAGCAGTTCCTCAATGTGATCAGCAGGGGGCGCTGAGGGGTGTGTTGTAATGGACTATTCTTTTCCTCGAGGATGATGCCTTTCAACGTTTAATTCTCTTTCAGGAAGAGCAGAAAGCCTGTCTCTGATTAACTTTTCTTTCTCTGCATGCTCACTTGTCACACACCCGTGTTTGTATCCGTGCGCCTTGCGAGGGGTCACGTCACCACGCAGGCCCCTTCCATGCTGGGCCCTGACATTTTCAGTAATTTGTTTCCAGAACAACTCAGACCTTCTGTAACATTTTCCTCTGTCTACATGGAGCGTCTGCTCTGACTCTGAATTTCCATGGGTCTATGAGAGCAATAAACAATGAGAGAAGGCAACCTTTTACTAAAAGGGGAAGAAGTCTGTCTGTCCATGTGCGGGACCTGGCAAGGCAGGTTTCACTTCTTAGCCTGTTTTTCTCCACCTCTGAAATAGGGTAGTTGGTCTTCAAGTTACTTTTAGTTCTAAAATTGTCTGATTTTTTTTTTTTTTAAACTTCTGTCCAGATGTCTAGATGTCTCTAGGTGCGGCTGGCCTGTGTAAAGAGAGACTCTGCCAGAGGCCAAGATAACCTGAGCATTCTTTACTCGAGAAGGCCCAGGGCAGAAAGGGATGCGGTAGCCTGTTGTCCTGAAGACACCACTGTGAGTTGGCATCACGGGCAAATGGCGAGTCTGTGGAAGTGGATCTGCCTGGCCTGTCTTCTTCTGCTTGTCTTGATTTTTTTTCCACGGGAAAGTATCAGCAGAGAAAGTTCCCGACTGTCTTTTCCTAAGCAGGTTTGTTTTCTGTGTTTAGCAAATTGCAAGCATCGACCACAACTGCAGACTTCCTCTTCGGACTTAATAAAGCGTTGCCCTGTATACCGGATATCTCCCCTTGCTAAACAAGTGCAATAAATTCTAGAACAACTTTACCTTCACCGAGGGCTTTTTCTGAGAGAGAAAACTTGGAGAAAGATGCTCTGAGATGCTTTTACAGAAGTCTACGGAGCCAGATAAGCAATTCTCATTTCCTTTCCTGTCCTTGGCAACCCAGTCCAGTACTCTTGCCTAAGAAATCGCACGGACAGAAGAGCCTGGCGGGCTACAACCTATGGGGTCGCAAGAGAGTTGGACACGACTGAGTGAGCAGGGAAGCCACAGAAACACCTGGATTGTCAAGCAGTTCCTCAATGTGATCAGCAGGGGGCGCTGAGGGGTGTGTTGTAATGGACTATTCTTTTCCTCGAGGATGATGCCTTTCAACGTTTAATTCTCTTTCAGGAAGAGCAGAAAGCCTGTCTCTGATTAACTTTTCTTTCTCTGCTGCTCACTTGTCACACACCCGTGTTTGTATCCGTGCGCCTTGCGAGGGGTCACGTCACCACGCAGGCCCCTTCCATGCTGGGCCCTGACATTTTCAGTAATTTGTTTCCAGAACAACTCAGACCTTCTGTAACATTTTCCTCTGTCTACATGGAGCGTCTGCTCTGACTCTGAATTTCCATGGGTCTATGAGAGCAATAAACAATGAGAGAAGGCAACCTTTTACTAAAAGGGGAAGTATTAGCCCTGGGGATCTTGAAATTCAGCACAAAGTGAACATTTCCATTAGGCAAATGCATGCAACGATAAATAATTTAGCAAAGACCTTGAGTAGTAATTTATGTGTTTCATTAAAAATGTCCCCAACCTATCGATATTGACCAGGAAGTACAGGAAAGCTTGAAGATCAATGGAAACCCTGCTGAGCCCTAAAGGCAGACTTTGCCACGTAAGGTGGTTTGTGATGTCCCCTGAGTACGCACGACTATAAAACTTTCAGGATGCATTGGCTATGATGTCAGGCAGTACCTGGGGCCCAAATTCATGGTGGAAAGAGCTTTGCTATTTTAATACTCTCCATAGGATGCGCTTACCAATTAAAAGCTTGCATTCTAGGCTTTCTCTGTTGTGTTAATATTTAGAGGTATTGAAGTCCCTGGTGGGTTTCCCAGGTGGTGCTAGTGATAAAGAACCCACTCGCCAATGCAGGAGACGTAAGAGACCTCAGTTCCATCCCTGGGTTGGGAAGATCCCTTGGAGTAGAAAATGGCAACCTGCCCCCGTATCCTTGCCTGGAACATTCCACAGACAGAGGAGCCTGGCGGGCTACATTCCACGGGGCTGCAGAGAGTCGGACACGACTGAGCCCACATACACACACAAAGTCCCTGCTTGGTACAGTGGCTAAAACTCCCCACTCCCAAGGGAGGGGGCTTGAGTTCCATCCCTGGTCAGGGAACTAGATTGTACACGCGGCAGCTGACACTCAGCGCAGCCAAATAAGTGAATAAACAAATTCCGCAGCGCTATAACCTTGGGAAGGCAACGAGCAGGCCCGCAACGGCGAGTTTTCTACCATGCAGGCTGGAGTTGGGACACAGTTCTGGCCAAAGAAATGAAGCAAACAAAGATCTACTGGAGGTGAGGGAAGAAACAAAGCAGTTGGGAGTTTAGGAAGCCACTTGCTTGGCGCCCAAATAACTTCCCAGAAAGCAGCTGTGACGTCAGTGCGGCCCTCTCGCAAGCTCAACGTGGCAAAGAAGAGTGACATCAACAAATGATGGAGAGAGTGACCGGACCGCAGCGGGCACTGGATTTTCCATTCTTTGCAGCTGAAAGCATTCCTAACTGACATATGTATTGTCATTAAAATTTGGGAGGATTTGGGATTGTGTTGAGGTCTTTGTATCTTCAGATGAAAAATCCAAATAGTGAAAAACAGCTTCTGGAAACTTTAAATATATTTACATTTCTTCATCTGGAGAAAGAGCAGATTTCAGAGATACAATGAAAAAGACCCATGAACTGTCAAATAAGAACGTGATTATGGAAACCAAAGAGGAGAATGTTATTAAAATGAGGGCTCTCTTGGAAAATTTCCTATTGTGAGTTTATATCCTTAGGCCCCTTTCCCAGAGCATTTTTATTTTACTTAAATCAAAACACAATTTTATACTCACTTTTTTCCCCAAGAAATATATTTCTGAATCATTTTTCAAAGTTGGCAAATATCAACCTTGTTGAGATAAATCCCCTGCTTTGCTTTTGAGTCAGTCATCATTCCCACAAAAACAAAGACACTGTCCCCAGGGACCCTGGGTAGAAAGTGTTCCTGCACTGTTATTAACTAAAATAATAGATCCATCTCTAGGCCTGTAATTGAGTTCATCATTCTTGGAAGATTTCACCTATAGTAGCTGCTGCTGCTGCTAAGTCGCTTCAGCCGTGTCCGACTCTGTGTGACCCCATACACGGCAGCCCACCAGGCTCTTCCCTGGGATTCTCCAGGCAAGAACACTGGAGTGGGTTGCCATTTCCTTCTCCAAAGTATGAAAGTGAAAGTCAGAGTGAAGTCGCTCAGTCGTGTGCGACTCCTAGCGACCCCATGGACTGCAGCCCACCAGGCTCCTCCGTCCATGGGAATTTCCAGGCAAGAGTACTGGGGTGGGGTGCCATTGCTTTCTCCTACCTATAGTAGCAGCTTTCTTCAAAAAATGAAAGGAGATTTCAGAACGAAATATCAGAGCTCCTGAGGTCATTCAGACCTTTGGTATTAAGCAGAGCAAATATCTGGGCGTGTTTCCTTCTGACTGAGATAGATGTTGAGCTCTTGGGTCAGCTCTTGGGTGTAGCCTCAGTGGAATTCTTTCTCCATACAGCTGGGGAAAAGTAACGGCATGGTGCCTTGTGATGTTTCCAGGTTGCGGTCTCCCCTAGGCTCCTGGGCCCTGTCCCCACGGTGGCTTGGTGGCAGGAGTCTTCTGCTGCCCTTGAAAGGGGACAGAGTGTGCCTGACACGGCAGGAAGGGTGTTGGACACAGGCCTGGTGAATTTTGTTTCTGTTTAGCGATGACAGCCCCTGGGTGATCTGGAGCAAATCACATTCTGTCCCTGGGCCTCCGGGTCCTAATCGATTGGAAGGAGGGTGGACAGTCCTGCAGACGACCCCCAGGGCAGCAAGGGCCCTCTTTCACAGCATTTCTCCAGGGAGGCAGCTATCCGGCCAGGCTCCCCCTCGAAACACGCAGGACTCAGAAGCAGCGGTGTGGGGCTGGCCGTGGCCCTGTCCGGGGACTGCGGGCCCCTTCCACCCCAGGCTGCAGGAAGGTCACGAGTTCACGTGCTGGGGCTGCAGCCGCCTCGCCCCGCCCCTCCCCTGCCAGGCTGCCTTTGATCTCCAGCTTTGGCTCCACTGTCAACAGAGAGACCTGCTGGCCTGTTCTTTCCCTTCACCTTCAGACCCCGAGCCCGGTTGGTCGAATCACATGGAATTTCCACACCCCTCACAGATTGTGCAACTACCCTACAGACACATTTTAAGTTTAATTATTGTTATCATTACTTTCAGCAGAGTGAACGCTTGCAGATTTATTACGTTTTTCGATGGCCCACCCATCGGAGTCAGTACGTTTAGCACTTGTGACAGGAGAGAAAGGGACAAGCTCTCAGTGGCCGGATGACCAGGCTGAAAGCAGTCATTCCTGGGCCTCTGTGTGGAGAAGCCTTCTTTGGAAGAAGCTGGGAGCCTGCTGGAATTTGAACCCACATGTAAGAGATCTCAGTTCCCGGATGGGTTTGTTCCAGCCTGGTTTGCCTGCCTCTCTGTGGCACACCTCTCTGCCTTTTGAAATTATCTCTCCAGGCTGTATTCAGCTGCCTCTGCTATCGGCGAGTGAGCAAACCCTCCCGTCACCTGCTGGCTGTGTCTTTGGGCAGGCCACTTCCCAACTGTGAGCCTTTTTTTTCTCTCTCTCATTTGAGACAGGGAAGTGAGACGCTATGAGTTTTATACACAGGGCGTGGACAGAGGCTGCCACGAAGTGCTGAGTGAGGGGTGGGTGTTCTGAGATGCCCCTTCGCTGACCTTCCTTAGTCAGCAGCCATGTCTCCCCTGTAGGGTTTCACTCCGGTTGGGTGACTCCAGATGCTTGCCTGTTTGGGTGGGTCCCGGCAAGACTCATCTTGACCAGCAGCTCACCCTTGAGTCATCACCAGGAAGCCTGGGATGGATGTGATGTCATCAGTAAACACAGCCAGTCATGGATAATGGAGGTGGCTCTGTTTGCCTTGGAGGTAAACGCCACCACCCCAGCTGGGCTTCCATGGACGAGGTGAAGGACGCCGAGCCCTGGGTGTCAGCTTGGAGTGATGACATGTCTGTGGAGGGACCCCAGCATCTCAGGGTGGGAGACATCCTCAGGGGGTGTCCTGTCACTTTGCTCAGGAATCAAGAGTCAGGAAGTTGCATCCTTGGCTGTGTGGGAAAAGGACACCCAGGAGCAGCCAGGCCTGTTTCACCTGATTCACTGCTCTGAAGCTGAGCTCTAGTCTCCCCTGGCGTCACTATTTTTCGTTGAAGTCCAACCAGAGGATCCCCTAATCCCTTGTTCCTGTCCATATGGATCTCAGCTCAAAGATGGTGGCCCCTTGAGGGCAGGATGGGTTCCCAGCCCAGTGCCCACCTCCATCACGACAGAGAACGTGTGTGAGCCGGTCTTCTGCCCCGGGTTAAAGGAGTCATAGTTGGGACTGGAGTTTGCCGTTTTCCTCAGGGCCATGGAATTCTTGGTGATGACCTGCTTCTGGACCCCAGGCTCTGGCTGATGTGGCCAGTGCCCCTGGGCCAGCTCCGGGGCTCTCCTCGGCGCCAGACTGGTGAGGCACAGCACTCGTCACGTGCCCTGTGAGCCCTCCTGGAGCCCGAGGCGGATGGAAAGATCAGCAGAACAGATCCTGTCTTTATTTGAGGATTTCCTAATTTGTTCATCATAGATTTTTTTTTTTTGCAATAATTTTGATTTTCTAAAATGCTGCATTAAGCTATCTCAATCACTGAGTCGCTTGGTGCTCCCTTCAGGTTGATGCTAAGTCAGCTGCCTCCTTTGCCTCAGTCGTCCAGTCCTGTTCTTCCTGCATGATCTCCCATTGCTGCCCATGAATCAGAGAGAGAGAGATGATTGCCCCAGGCTGCCCAGTCCTGGAGTTTCATCCTGCCCTGCAGGGAAAGTCAATAGGCCTGTCTTCCTCTACAATTTGCATAGATGAACCTTCTTATGTATTCTTGCTGGAAAATCCCATGGACAGAGGAGACAGGTGGGCTGCAGTCCATGGGGTTGCAAAGAGTCGGTCGCTTCTGAGCACAAGCATCTCATCATCAAACCGCCAGGTGTGTGCCCGCAGCCCTTACTGCCCACTCTGTCCACTAGATGGCGCACTGACCGCGCGAGTGAGCGTGGCGCCCCCTCCTCCACTCCTCCCAGGGCCCAGCTTTCGTGAATTGCTGGCCGGTGTGGAGACCACCTGTTCAGCTGATCCCCACTGCGGGCCCAAAGCACAGAGGAGACCGGCTCAGAGAGGCGAGGTGACCCACCTGCTGCCTTTAACATACTAACATTGGCCCTGGGGTCTGGCTTTGTACCTGACATACCCCAACCCCCTTCTTTCTGGACCACCTGTTTGTGGTCTGTGTTTAAGGCACTTTTGCCAACCTGGTGAAAGCCATAGGACCCTTCCTGGGAAAAAATTTTGAAAAGAATTTCATGGGCTTCCAGAACAGGGCCAGGCATAGATTAAGAATGCTTTTCCTGCATGTTTGCCGTATATGCATGTGATGTGGGGATTTATAGTTATACACTCTGTTTCAGATAGCATCTAACCATGCAATCCATCCATTCCTTCAAGAAATATTCATTAGGCACCTCCTACGTGGAAACCACTGTTCCAGGTGCTAGAGATACTTGTCTTTGTGAAGCTGACACTCCGGGGCAGCAGGCGGGGCGGTGTGGAACAAATGATGGGAGAGGCAAAGTCGTAGAGGTTATTAGTGCTTTTTGGCACCAGGGAAGGGTTTTGTGGAAGGCAGCTTTTCCACGGACAGAGGGGAAGCTTTGGGGATGATTCAAGGGCCTTACATTTACTGTGCACTCTATTTCTGTTCCTGTTACATCAGCTCCATCTCAGCGCAACAGGTGTTACATCCTGGAGGCTGGGGACCGCTGCTCTAAACGGTCCTCGTTCTCCGTCTCCTGGGCACGCGGTAAGATTCTGCTCCTTGGTCTTGTGGTCGAGTGAGACCAGGCGGCCGGTTTGCCAATGAATCGTGAGACATGATGTTACTTCCAGGCCAGAGCACTAGTTACTGACGTGAGACCCCCCCCTGCCCCCCCAGAGCTCCCCTCCCCTCTGATGCGGAAACTGGACACATTTCAGGTGGAGGCTGTGTAGTCAGCCTAGGTCCCTGAGACTCTAGAGCAGGACAGACAAGATTTGTTTCTTTAAGTCATTGAACTTTTGAGGGTCTTGGTTACTGTAACATAACCCAGTCTATTCTGATTGATGCAATAATAAGTATGTAAATCACATGATGAAATTATAAAGATTGCCAGGAGGAGATTAGAACCGCAGGGAAAAGAAATAGCTGAGCATGATAAGTTGTATTGGAAGGGGAAGGCAAGTGAACTGTTTTTTTTTTTAAAATCAGTTAATTGAGGGGGGCCTATACTGGACAGCATGTGGGATCTTAGTTCCCTAACAAGTGATTGAACCTGAACCCTTGACATAGAAACGCGGATTCTTTACCACTAGGCCACCAGAGAAGGAAATGGCAACCCACTCCAGTATTCTTGCCTGGAGAATCCCAGGGATGGTGGAGCCTGGTGGGCTGCCGTCTATGGGGTCGCACAGAGTCGGACACGACTGAAGCGACTTAGCAGGCCACCAGGGAAGTCCCCTGCACCCCCTTTTAAGCAGAACTTAAAATAGGTCAGTCAGGTTAGGAGGCTTCACTGAGAGAGGGATCTTTGAAAAGAAAGTGAACCTTGCAGGTATCTGGGAAGAAAAAATGTGTCCCAGGCTGATCCTGGGACAGCCACGGGGAACAGCCAGGTAAAGGCTGGAGCGGTGTGGTGGTTCAAGAAACAGCAAAGGGTGATATGATTGGAGAAAAGTGTGGGGTGGGGTCCGAGAGGTAACAGGGCCTTCTCGGGCGAGCCTTATGGCCACGAAGGACCTTGCCGTGTTCTTTGGGTGAAAGAGGGAGCCATCATAGGGGCCTGAGCCAACACCCAACATGATAGAAGCGACGATTTCAAGGGATCCAGCCTGGCATCTGTACTGAGACTGTGGGGAGTAGTCCTGGGGGGCAGGATGCAGATGGGGGGCCTAGGAAGGGGCTGTGCATATTTCAGGTGACAGCTGTGGGTGGCTCACGTGGGGTGGCGAGAGCAGAGGTGGCGAGAAGTGGTCAGATGGGCAGATCCTGGATATGTTTTAGAAGACAGAACTGTGAGATTTCCTGATGGACAGCATGAGAGGTCGGAGGGGGGGCTTTGGGCCTCAGCAAATAGGGGGACGGGGTGGCTACCGGCTGAGGGAGGGGAGGTACCGATGGGACACTTCTGGGGGAAGATCAGGAGCTGGGTCCGTGCTGAGTTTCAGGTGTCTATTAGACAGAAAGGAGGAAGGGAGAGAAACAGAAAGGATGAAGTGGCGATGGGGGAGTGGGAGGAAGAGAAGATAACCAGTAAGGAAATGTTGCTGGACCCCTATCTCAAATTCACTTGCATTTCTTCGCTGATCGTATGCAGTCTTGCTAAGTCGCTTCATTCGTGTCTGACTCTCTGCAACCCTATGGACTATAGCCTGCCAGGCTCCTCTGTCCCTGGGATTCTCCGGGCAGAATGCTGGAGTGGGTTGCCGTGCCCTCCTCCAGGGGATCTTCCTGATTCAGCGATCAAACCTGCATCTCATGTCTCCTGCATTGACAGGCAGGTTCTTTACCACTAGCAGCATCTTCGGCTGGTTATAAAGAGAAACTCTGATGTGAAGTTTTACAGCCAGGGCCGATTCTAAGGGCTTTAGATGAGAATTAGGGAAAACGACACGATGAATCTACTGTTACCTCTGATGGTGTCAGGCTTCCCTGTGGCTCAGACAGTAAAGAATCTCCCTGCAATGTGGGAGACCCAGGTTTGATCCCTGGGTCGGGAAGATCCCGTGGAGAAGGGAATGGCAACGCACTCCAGTCCTCTTGCCTGGAGAATCCCAAGGACGGAGGAGCCTGGCAGGCTGCAGTCCATACGGTTGCACAGAGTCAGACACGACTGAGCAACGGACACTGTCACTCTGACGGTGTCAGGGAGGCCACTCTATTCTCTTTGTTCTAGGACATGGTCCGTTATGTCAGACAATGCTCCCGCATTCTGATAAATTTCCTCTTTTGCTAAGTCCTGGGAGAAGCTCCGCTTTCCTTGAGAAACTGATGTGCGTCTTCTTTCCCCAAAATGAAGATTGCCAGGGGCCAGTGTGAGGAACTCCGCCCATGGCAAAGGTCATGAGGAAGGAGGCTTGGCATACGCAAAGGCGTGATCAAGCCTCAGGAAACCCCCTGTTCCCGAGCATCTACCCCCAAACCAGAGTCTGTTTTGTGCTCTCACCTACACCTCTGACTTTATGGGGGGGCTCTCCCCCATAACCATTTCTCTCAGAGAAGGAGTAAACGTGCAGCTCCAAGGCAATGAAAATTCCTGGGCGTGACAAGAGTGTTTCGACTTACGAACTCCTCTGAAGGTTATCTAGCCTGCCTGTATAGGTTCATCCGGCCACATGTGATTGTTTACAACTCCCCAACTGTGAGAGGCACGAGATGTTTTAGACTTACTAAAGGCAAATTCTTTTGGGAAGTTAGAAATTATTAGTATAGTGGGTTGGTTAGGAATTATATTGATGAAGGGTTTTTCATTTGTTGTGTCGATAATTGCTGCTAATTCCCTGCCCTGGGTGGGACAAGGGTGTCTCAGGTCAAACCTCTCTACAAGGATGCCGACTCTGACCCCACCTTCGAATCACCCTGGATCCACCGGGGCTGGATTCTGGCAGAAGATCATGGAAAGGTTGTCTCTTTTCTCTCCAGCTGCCAGGGATCTCAAAGCCAAATGTGAAACTCAACGTTATTACCCACTTGGGCCTGTGAGGTTTGCATGTTTCTTTTTCACTTTTCCTCCCCTTGGCCTCTTACTTTTAATTCCCAGGGTTAGTTTTTACAATTTTAACTTTACCACTGTGCTCTTGCTAGAGTTGCCTCAAATCTGTATGGAATGAGGTGGAGTGTCAAATAAAGAAAGGAGTACAGTTGAATAGCGTTGCTTTTTAATAACAATGCAACTCATTTATAAATGAAAACGATATTGAAAATTTGTCTCTAATTTCCTATATGCAGTCTTGTATTCCAGCCAACTTTCACTATAAAATTGAAACTGTGTTCCTCAAGGAAAAAGAATCCTAGTCCTCAAATGTCCTTATAAAAGTCACACTTTCAATTGCAGAAAATATGTAAGTTTACATATCTTAAAGAAAGCAAGCTATTGTAAGATACTGAGAACAGTATGTAAAATAAATCACAGAATACAAACGAAAAATAACTGGAGTTGTTCTGATGTTTTGTATGTGGTCAGCCTCATCCAACTCTTTTGCAAGCCCAAGGACTGTAGCCTGCCAGGCTCCTCTGTCCATGGAATTTTCCAGGCTAGAATACTGGGGAGGGTTGCCATTTCCTTCTCCAGGGGAACCTCCTGACCCAGGGATCAGAATCTGCATCTCTTTCATTGGCTGGTGGATTCTTTACCACTGAACCACCTGGGAACCCTTTTAGGATGAGGCTTGAAAGATTCCAGGAAAAAGAATGAGTCTTCCAAAGAGGCATGCTGTTCCGTGAGACTTCACAGCTTACACTTTCTCTGGAATTACTGAAGCAGGTTTCACAGAGCTCAGTAGCCTTACTTTGCCACATTCCTACAACACCTGTCTTATTAGCCTATCAATATTGGTTCTTCAAATCAATCAGTCTAAAAAACTTAGAGAGGAAATGATCTAAGTAATATGTAGTGGGTATGAATTCATGGGTTTGCTGTTTGCTTAATGCACCTTAAAATCAATTCGTAAGTATTAAATGAAAACATGGTTCGGTGTGTTCCCCTAAAAGCACCCCTTTCACCCCATGCCACGCATACAGTGTGTGAGGGGTTTAGTCCTAGAGAGTGATTCCTGCGTATAATCTTTGAGAAAGATCTTGAGAAAGAGCTTAAGAAAGTCGGCTGCGGACTTCCCTGGTGGTACTGTGGATAAGAATCTGCTAATGCAGGAGACATGGGTTCCATCCCTGGTCTGGGAAGATCCCACCTGCCCCGGGGCAATTGAGCCCACGAGGTACAACTACGGAGCCCTGTGCCTAGAGCCTGCGCTCCGCAACACGAGAAGCCACCGCAACACGAGGAGCCACCGCAACATGACGAAGAGTGACCCTGCTCTCTGCAACTAGACAGAGCTTTGTGCAGCCCCCAATAAATAAATTAATAAGTGATCTTAAAAAAAGACAGCCAGCTGGGATGAGTACAGCCTGCTCCAATGCGGTCACCACCCATACCTAATTCCCCTTGGGGTCTCCCTGTCATGCTGCTCGCCTGCTGGGGCCAGCTGTAGGAATGGCATCATGGGTCTCCAACAGTGACTTTTAAACCTGATTTTTAGAGCCATGGGTCTCAACTGTGGCCCCTGGGCTGTCAGCGTCAGTTAGCCCCTGGGCGCCTGTGGGAGATGCACACTGTTGACACCACCCCAGTCCCGCAGGGGGATCCCCGTGGATGCTGACATTTGAGGACCACGATTCTAGAAGCCCCATTGTGCAGTCAACAGAGGCCATCAGCAAGGAGGCCCAGTTTTGAAACCAACTAACTGTGCCTGCCTGCGTGCTCAATCGTTTCAATCGTGTCCGACTCTATGTGACCCCGTGGACTGTAGCCCACCAGGCTCCTCTGCCCATGGGGTTCTCCAGGCAAGAATACTGGAGTGGGTTGCCATTTTCTTCTCTAGGGGATATTCCTGATCCCGGGATTGAGCCCACATCTATCTCCTGCATTGGCAGGTGGGTTCTTTCACGAGCGCTACCTGGGAAGCCCCAACTAGCTGTGCCCCAATGCCAAAATGCTCACAGACTCCGTTTCCTCATCCATGGCGTGGGGGAGTGCCTGGGCCTGAGCAGAGGTTCCCAGCCCAGAGGTACATTAGGACATCTGAGCAGCTCCTCAAATGTGTCGCCTTACACCAGAGCCTGCTATACAGTCAGCCCTCCGTGTCCGTGGGTTCCACATCCGTTTCCAATCGACTTCAGATTTACATAGTATTTACAACTATTTACATAATATTTACAACTATTTACATAACATTTACACTGTATTGGGTATTACAAGGGGCTTCCCTGGTGGCTCAGTGGTAAAGAATCTACCTGCAACACAGGAGCCCTGGATTTGATCCCTGGGTAGGGAAGATCCCCTGGAGGAGGAAATGGCAACCCACTCCAGTATTCTTGCCTGGAGGATCCCCACGGACAGAGGAGCCTGGCGGGATATACAGTCCACGGGGTTGCAAAAGAGTCAGACACCTCTTAGCGACTAAACAACACAGTATTATAGGTAATTTAAAGATGATTTACAGTTTGCGGGAGGGTGGGCCTAGGTTTTATGCAAATACTACACCATTTCATATAAGAGATTTGAATATCCTTGGATTTTAGAATCCTCCAGGGTCCTAGAATCCCCCTCTGATACCAAGGAGGTGACTGTACTTTATCATTCTGTTTATGTAAGGTCGGGAGGGAACGGGCAAAAAACAAATCTGTAATGGGAACAATCAGAACAGTGGTTGTCTGGGGGAGATAGGAGGGGCGATTGGCTGGGGAGGAGCAGGAGGGAACTTTCTGGGTTGATGGTGACATTCTGTCTCAATGGGAATATGGGTCAAACGTGTATGTATTTGTCAAAAATGTATTAAGTGGTATGCTGAAGATCTGCACGTTTTATTGTCTGAATGTTTTACCCCAAAAGAAAAACAAAAGGGCAGAAACAAATATTGGACTGCAGTTAACAGTTTACACGCCAGAGCTGAGGGGTGAAATGCAGTGACGTCCCAATTCATTCTGAAACACATCAGAATATAAGAGGGCCTGTTGACTGAGAAATGGCTCGCTGAACAGATATGTGGATGAAATGAGTATAATAAAATGTGAATTGGAGAATCCAGATTGTGGCTATATGGATATTCACTGCAAAGTTCTTTCAATTATTCATTAAGTTTGACAATTTTTATCATAAAATGTGGGAGGGAACATCCCGATGCTGGTATTTTATGCTCAAATTGATTAAATCAGTATCCTTCCTAAGCTAAAACTTCTCCCATTGGAGCGACGTTTCTTTGTCCAAGGTAGCAGTTAAAATTTTTTTTGAGTATAGCTGATTCACAGCGTCATGTTAGTTTCAGACGTTCAGCAAAGTGAATCAGTTTTACCTACAAGGTAGCAGTTTTTAAGTGGATCATGTGGACATTCTGGGGAAGTGGTGACACATGGGAGATTACTGGGGTTTTATGCCTGACAATGAATTTACTGGCCTGGAATCTTCCAACAGGTAATGAGAATGTGAAAGGCGTAGGGGGTGCACCTAGGCGTCACCGCTGTCCGAATCGCCTCGCCTTTCAGCTGGAGGCATGGCCCCCCTGTTCTCCGGGCACAGTACCGGGCCCCTCTCTGCAGAGCGTCTACTTGCTTCCACCACCAGGGGGCGCTGTCATCCCAGCAGTTTCGGAAGCGTTCGCACTATTGGAACCCCGCTGGGAGTGCGTCTCTGAGTCCCCCCGAGGGCATTACAGGGCGGCTCTCACATGCCTTGCTTCCCCTGTTAACCCATCGCTCCCAGGGGACTGAGCCTGCGGGCCAGGGACGCTCCTTCCAGATCTGCACGCTCACTGACTCAACACACCTCCCGCTCCCCTTGTCCTCCAACTTGACCGATGGCACCGTGGGATCCGTGGCCTGCAAAGCCCCCTCGAGTGTCACCTCTTCCCGGGACGTTCTCCCGGCTCGCCGTCTCCCCTGGGCCCTCCCTTGGGTGCTATTTCTCCTCCCCTCACACCCTGGCAGTGCAGAATCCCGAAGGGCGCGGGATCCTTTTTGCCTCCGAGGCATTTCTCATCCTTCTCATTCAAAACAGCCGTGTGGCCTTCCGTCCTGCTGGTCAGCTCCTTCAGTGAGGACGCAGGCTGCTGGCTCAGTTTCCTCCTCCTCCTGTCTTAGTGTCCATGACCCACGTGGACGGACCATCTGACCCCCTGGTCTCTCGCTGCCTTGCTTGCCTCACCTCCAGTGACCTTTCCAACACTCCCACCCAGCCCCCCTTCCTGTGCTCACATCCGGGACCCCTGCCTCCATCTGGAAAAGAGACCCAAGCACCCCCACCTCCCCTGGCGCCGGCGCCGCCCCCCAGCCTCATCCGGAGCTGGCCGGGTCTCAGGGAAGGGCTCCCGCCCGTACTCGCCGGCCCTCCCTCCCCTCGCTCCTGCCCTCGGCCCCGCGCCTGGGCAGACCCCAGCGTGGCTGACACTCGCCGGCGGGCGTGCTCCCCCACCCTCTGCCGTGACTTCACCCCGCCTCCTCTCTCGCGGGTGGGCTGCCCGCGGTCCCACCTGCGCCCCCCTGCGGCTGAGCGACACCCACGTCTCCACCTTCACCAGGAAACCGGGAGCCAGCGCGGAGCTCAGTCACCATCCTCCCACCGTCTGCCCGCCGATCGCGCCTTCTCCTCCCGGAAGCCAGCTGCCCCCAGCTCCGGGCCCACCCCTTCTCGCTGCTCAAGCTTGTCACTCTTACTGGATCCCTGTTTTCTAGTTAGCAGGAAGTTTTCACTAGAGGGTGGAGAACTGGACCTACAGCCGGGGGCCCAAATGGCACTGAAGTTTTCGACTTGCCGCCTGGCTAAGGTCGGGCGCGGGGGCCTCGTCTCCGCGCACAGTCCCTCGGGTGGCCGTGGTCTTCGGTCCGCGCGTGTCCCTCTCGGGTTGTCTTCCTGGAATGAATGAACTCTGACGCAGA
Source organism: Madoqua kirkii (assembly GCA_006408675.1). Classification (NCBI taxonomy): domain Eukaryota; kingdom Metazoa; phylum Chordata; class Mammalia; order Artiodactyla; family Bovidae; genus Madoqua; species Madoqua kirkii. The sequence continues at coordinate 13,113 of SJYC01048547.1, read as the reverse complement.
ACAGCATCTCAAAGCTCTCCCGGCCAGGCATGTCCTCATCCGCCCACCCCTGCCCCCTCCCCCGGCAGGTGAGGAAATGGACACTCCTGTGTCCACGGAGGACATACCTGAGATAAAGCAGCCAGAGCTCCTGGCACTCTGGTGATGTTTGCTGCTCTGGGACGGTCCTCACAGGTGTGTAGAGGGCACGCCTGCGGATGCTCTCCACCATCACTGCACCTGGGCAGGTGGAGGCCCCTGGGTGTCCTCGCTTGGGGAGGCGCAGGGCAGGTGACCAGAAACCCCGCAGAATATCCACCAGCCGGCGTTGGGAGTGTGGGGGTAACAGGTTAGATGGACCCACAGCAGCGTTTTTAAAGCCAGGAGCTGCCTGGAAACAGGAACACCGTGGGGCCCACAGGGCTTGTATTTGTGTCCATTAAAACACCTGCACCCAAAACAACGCAGGCGTTTCAGAACACGTGTGAATTCAGGTGTGCGTGTGGTACCCGTCACAGTGGGTATATGTGGAAGCGGGACGTGGGGATGACAGAGATCAGGGAGACAAGTGCCGATGTGGGCCGTGGGCTGGAGAATGGGGTACCCTTAGCCCTCTCGGCTGAACCCCCTACACCTAACCCAGCAAGGTGACCTCACCTGTGCCTCTGGCTCCAGTTTCCCCTACGCAGTCCGGACCCGGGTGCAGCCCACAGATCCACACTCTCCTGGGCTGTATAGCCCCTCAGAAACATGTGTCTGTTGGTAAAAGCCGAGAGGCCACTCTTTGCTGAGATCCTAACTGAGGTCCCAACCATTGGAAAACAAGAAGCCTCCAGTACGCACCAGCCACTGGTGTGTTCCCGTTTCCAGTGATACTTAGAACCCTGTCTGGCCCTCAAGCTCCTGGAGTCTGGCTGACCCAGCCATGGGGAGCTGCACACGCTGTGTGTGCCGTGCGCCTTAGGGACACCTTGGGGGATGGTATCGGCCCTCCTGCCTGGGACACGAGGGAGCCTGAGGGGCTGGTCTCTTAAGGCTGGGAGTTCCGACGACGGTGAGCTGGGACTGAGGGGCCTGGGGGAGTCCTGATCCCTCCTGTCTGAAGGGTGACTGATTCCAGAGCTACTGGGGTGAGCGAGGAGTTGGAAAGAGATGCACACGGTCAGGGGGCTCTCGAGGGCCTGGTGGGGCCACCCCACTGCCCACGACCTGCCAAAGGCAGCAGGAGGGGATGGGGCCCCAGAGGTGGAGCGAGGGTCAGCCCTGGAGCCGGGGGCGTGTCACCGTGGAGGGGCCTTCACCGAAGGCAGACCTGTCCCTTTGGCCCTTGTGAGGACGCGGGAGGGTTGCTCTCCTTTTATGCAGAAGTACCCCCAAATTGGACGTTCTCATGAGCATGTCGTTTACACAGATGCCAGTTTGCAGGTAAGAACTTTCACGTTCATGGCCGTGGGTGGGACACACATCCCACCTTTTCACGGGGTGAATCAGGAATTTGGAAAATTTCTCTCACTTTTGTACAAAGCTCAAGAGGTTCCCTCTACAGAAACTTGCAGTTGAAAAAGAAGGCTAAGTTGCCAAGGGGGCAGGGGAGGGATGGAGTGCGGGTCTGGGGTGAGCAGATGCAAACTGTTATATATAGAACGGATTAAAAAAAAATAAGGTCCTGCTGTAGAGCGCAGTATCAATATCCTGTGAAAAACCACAGTGGAAAAGAATATGAAAAAGATTATATATATATATGTATAACTGAGTCACTTTGTTGTACAGCAGAAATTAATACAACCTTGTAAATCAACTATATGTCAATAAATTTTTTTAAAAAAAAGAAGGCAGAAGTCTGATCTCCTGTTTCTTGCAGGTGAATCAGTTGCTTCTCATCCTGTAGTATTTACAGAATAGGGATGACGAGCTGAGAGGGAAGCAGAGAAAAATAACCTCTTAAAAAAGAGATGTTTTAGGCACAAAAAGGAAACTATTAATTAAGGTTCTCCAGAGAAACAGAACCTATGATCCAGTGAAGCTGATACATATAATTAACCATCACGGAAACCTCCTTCCTACCTGCTAAGAATGACGAGACGCTCTTTTGAAAGGAGCAGACACAGATGACGAGGGAGCTCTGGGTGCCGAGCCTGGGTACCTCGAGTGGCTGCGCAGGAGTATGGGAATGGACCAAGTGGGTCCTTCTAGAACCTTCTAGGAACTGTTTCTCTCAACCTACGGTCTAGCACAGCTTTGCATTGGAAAGCACACAGCATGCTTTGCTGGGATTCTAATAGAATCAGAAAGCAGAAATGTTTGGTTTTTCTTAAGTTGAAATTTAAGATGTTTCCCAGGGTTTATCTACATAGCAGTTCATTTAGTAATAATTTGTAGCCACCAATGGTAATATTAATATTATTTCAAATCCTTCCTAATGGGCTGACCATGAATAGCCAGCCTGTGTTGACTCATGGTGGAAAATCAGGCCAGGTCAAGGTGGGGCACCCATATTTTGGGGTTCTTCTTCCCATATGAGGCCAAATTCTGCCTACATAGACCCCATGGAAGAAACTGCTTCTGAGGCTGGGTCAAACTCATCTCCACCCCGGGGGCCAGGCCTCACAGGTACTATGGCAGGACCTGGCCATCCCCTCTGGGCCTAATGACCTAAGTGGTGGGCTGCTTTGCAAGGATTTGGGACAAAAGACCAATTGTCCACATCCCCCAGCCCCAGAAGATGCAACCGGAGACAGGCAGGGAGCAATACAGACCACCTCGATCCCTGAGCCTAAGACCCAGCTGGCCCGGACTGAGCGCCTGGCTGCCTCATGAGAGAAGAGAGGGTGGCCGGCCCTGGTCTCTGCCTGTTACATCCGAGTGGGAGGAGGAGGACGGGGCCAAGGAGGAGTGTTGGCCAGGTCCCATTGCTGAGTCTCAACGCTCCCTAGATTCACCGGCATCATAGGTCAAAGGAGAGAGGCAAGTCCTGGGGACATGTGAACCCTTAGATGACAGTGACCTTCCCACTAGCGAAAGGGCTCCAAACTGGCCCTGGACTCTGACTCCTCCTCCCTGGCTCACAGATCGGGGCTGGGGTCAAGTCAGGAGAGCTTCCTGTGCGAGCTTTCGCCCCAGAAGACACACAAAAGCCAGGTGAAAATATGTTTGCAAAACTGCTTAATAAGGACTTTGCCTTCCAATGCATGTGGTGCAGGTTCAATCCTTGGTCAGGGAGCTAAGATGCCTCAAAGCCGGAGGCATCATAAAACCAGAACGTAAAACAGAAACAAGACTGGATCCTGTAGTATTTACAGAATAGGGATGACGAGCTGAGAGGGAAGGAGAGAAAAATAACCTCTTAAAAAAGAGATGTTTTAGGCACAAAAAGGAAACTATTAATTAAGGTTCTCCAGAGAAACAGAACCTATGATCCAGTGAAGCTGATACATATAATTAACCATCACGGAAACCTCCTTCCTACCTGCTAAGAATGACGAGACGCTCTTTTGAAAGGAGCAGACACAGATGACGAGGGAGCTCTGGGTGCCGAGCCTGGGTACCTCGAGTGGCTGCGCAGGAGTATGGGAATGGACCAAGTGGGTCCTTCTAGAACCTTCTAGGAACTGTTTCTCTCAACCTACGGTCTAGCACAGCTTTGCATTGGAAAGCACACAGCATGCTTTGCTGGGATTCTAATAGAATCAGAAAGCAGAAATGTTTGGTTTTTCTTAAGTTGAAATTTAAGATGTTTCCCAGGGTTTATCTACATAGCAGTTCATTTAGTAATAATTTGTAGCCACCAATGGTAATATTAATATTATTTCAAATCCTTCCTAATGGGCTGACCATGAATAGCCAGCCTGTGTTGACTCATGGTGGAAAATCAGGCCAGGTCAAGGTGGGGCACCCATATTTTGGGGTTCTTCTTCCCATATGAGGCCAAATTCTGCCTACATAGACCCCATGGAAGAAACTGCTTCTGAGGCTGGGTCAAACTCATCTCCACCCCGGGGGCCAGGCCTCACAGGTACTATGGCAGGACCTGGCCATCCCCTCTGGGCCTAATGACCTAAGTGGTGGGCTGCTTTGCAAGGATTTGGGACAAAAGACCAATTGTCCACATCCCCCAGCCCCAGAAGATGCAACCGGAGACAGGCAGGGAGCAATACAGACCACCTCGATCCCTGAGCCTAAGACCCAGCTGGCCCGGACTGAGCGCCTGGCTGCCTCATGAGAGAAGAGAGGGTGGCCGGCCCTGGTTCTGCCTGTTACATCCGAGTGGGAGGAGGAGGACGGGGCCAAGGAGGAGTGTTGGCCAGGTCCCATTGCTGAGTCTCAACGCTCCCTAGATTCACCGGCATCATAGGTCAAAGGAGAGAGGCAAGTCCTGGGGACATGTGAACCCTTAGATGACAGTGACCTTCCCACTAGCGAAAGGGCTCCAAACTGGCCCTGGACTCTGACTCCTCCTCCCTGGCTCACAGATCGGGGCTGGGGTCAAGTCAGGAGAGCTTCCTGAGCGAGATTTCGCCCCAGAAGACACACAAAAGCCAGGTGAAAATATGTTTGCAAAACTGCTTAATAAGGACTTTGCCTTCCAATGCATGTGGTGCAGGTTCAATCCTTGGTCAGGGAGCTAAGATGCCTCAAAGCCGGAGGCATCATAAAACCAGAACGTAAAACAGAAACAAGACTGGTGGTGTTCAGTTGCTAAGTTAAGTCTAATTCTTGGCAACCCCGTGGGCTTGCCAGGCTCCTCTGTCCTTCCCTAACTTCCAGAGTTTGCTCAAATTCATGTCCATTGAGTATCTAACCATCTTATCCTCTGTCACCCTCTTCTCCCGTCCTCAGTCTCTCCCAGCATCAGAGTCTTTTCCAGTGTGTTGGCTCTTTGCATCAGGTGATCAAAGTACTGGAGCTTCAGCTTCAGCGTCAATCCTTCCAATGAGTATTCAGGGTTGATTTCCTTTCGGACTGACTGGTTTGATCTCCCTGCAGTCCAAGAGTTCTCCAGCACTACAATTAGAAAGCATCAGTCCTTTGGGACTCAGCCTTTTTTATGGTCCAGCTCTCACATCTGTACGTGACTACTGCAAAAACCATAGCTTTGACTAGACAGATGTTTGTCGGCCAAGTGATGTCTGCTTTTTAATATTCGTCTAGATTGTCAACAAGATTGTAACAAATTCAATGAAGACTTTTAAAACGGTCCACGTCAAAGAAAAAATCTTTAAAACCTCCTGTTGTATAAGTCATGAAGTGCAACATATTCAAAGATATAATTTAAGAGAGGTGGAGGAGAACTGTGGCTTTAATCCAGGGAAGTTTCCGGAATCAGATGTCTCTTGCCTGGATCCTGACTGTGGAGGATGCTGGTTAGGAGATGTGGAGAATACTTCCTTCAGTCTAGTAGAAGCAGGTTGGTATTTCTGTAGCGGGTTTTCCTAGACCAGGCGGGCAGAGTCCTTTATCTGAAAGGGCCTCCGGTTACAGCGGAATTGCCTCATCTGGTGCCCTGGAGACAGAGACAGCTCGGCGGAGAGCTTGCTTTCCACTCCACCTCACACCAGCAGGAAACAGAAGCTCCTAAGACCTTCAAGGAAACCAGGGCAGCCGTAAACTCTGTTTACATGCTTCGAGGGCCCGAGAGAAATGCTGAGAAAAATGAGTTGCTGAAAGAACCAGATAGTTATTCTTTTCTTTTTTTTTTACCTGAAAATAAAAACTCACCACTGAATCATAAAGCGGGCTGACCGTGAGGCCTCCAGCCGGAAGGGTCGCTGAGGGCCTGGAGGCACCGGTGGGGAGCTGGGGGCAGTTTCTCTTCTCGCCGGGACCCCGGCTTGCTTGAGGTGCACGCGGAGCTTCCTGTCTCGCCCATGTCCAGCTGTGCCCACCTCCACCTTCTTCCTGGCGGGTCTCAAGTCCTCCTTTCTGACGATGCTTCCCTCGACCGCTCCCTTTCCTTTTTTACGAAATGTGTTTCTCCATCCGCCCACTTCCTTTCTGCTTCCTAGGAGTGTTGACCAATGCACCGAAGTGATAATATCACATAAAACATGCCAGAAAGTGCCTGAGCACAGAGAAGCCGACACCCCTGCCCCAGACTGGCAGCCCCAGGTGCTGTGGCTGAAGGAAGGTGGGCTGCGGCCCCGGGTCCGGATGACCCACAGGGGCCTGGGGGTTGGGGCAGCTCCAGGGAGCACTGCACTGGGTCAGAGGGTTCAGAGCCGCCCGGGGCAGGACCCGCTGGTGACCACCAGACCCCTCTCCCCCAGGAGCTCAGGGCCCAGGTGGGCAGAGAGTGGGCAGAGGGCACTTTGCAGAGATCGGGGTGAGGGGGCCACGGGGACAGAGGGAGTCTGACACCCTGGGGGCAGCCCACATCCAGGGTGCGGGGGAGCTTAGAGCTGCTCCAGAACCCTCCTCACGGCTGTGCTTCTCTCCCACACTCACCCCTGACCCCTGGTGGGAGTGGTGGATGAGGTCCTGACATGGATCCCCCGTCCCACCTGGGATGCCGCTGGTGCTCACTTCACGGGACACCCACTCACCCAGCAGACGCTGTCTGAAGTCTTCGGCATCGAGGGTTTAGGCTCACCGACTCTGGGCACCTCCACCACTGATAAGCTGTGTGACCCTGGGCAAGTGAGTTTAACTCTCTGTGCCTCAGTTTCCTCATCTGTAAAGGTTAAATGAGGTAGTTTGTAAAGCATTTGGCTGAGTGCCTGGCATACAGTAAACACGGTATGTATGTCTGTTCAATAAAGAAGCTGGGAGACCAGGGATGTCCCTGACCCCATGCAGCCTTCACGTCGAGGATGGGGGCCAACAAGAGACACGTGAGCCAGTAAGTGATAGACTGCAGCAGCAGGAGATTAAATCAGCAAGAGGACAGAGGGTGAGCAGCAGGAAGTCCAGGGAGGCCTTCCAGAGGAGGCGGCATCTGCATGGAGACCAAAATGATGAGAGTGACCAGCTGTGCAAAGATCAGAGTGTTGGATTCCAGGGCACAGCACATCCCAAGGGCCGGTGTGATGGGGAAGAGTCAGGCGGATGTGGCTGAGGCCCAGCGGGCACCGGGGGAAGTTGTGTGAAAGAGGCTGAGAGAAGCAGGTTCTGCGGGGGCTGTTGGTCCTGGGAAGGGATTGGGTTTTTTTTCTAATTGCAACAGGAGACTGTACAGACTTCCTTGGCTTCCCTGGTGGCTCAGCAGTAAAGAATCCTCCTGCCAATGCAGGTGACTTGGGTTCGATCCTCTGGGTCGGGAAGATCCCCTGGAGAAGGAAATGGCAACCCACTCCAGTACTCTTACCTGGGAAATCCCATGGACAGAGGAGGCTGGCGGGCTACAGTCTATGGGGTGGCAAAAGAGTCGGACACGATTTAGACTAAACAATAATTCATTTCTTCAGGCGGTAGCAACAAAGTACCACACACTTGGTGATTTAAGACAGGAATGTATTTTCTCATAGTTGTGGAGGCCAGAAGTCCAAAATCAGGATATTGGCCACAGTCTCTCTGCAGAATCCAGTGGAGGGGTCTTTCCCTGCCTATTCTAGCTTCTGAAGATGGGCTCAAGTGTTCCTGGGCTGTGGGTGCCTCCTTCCAGTCCCCATCTTCACCTGGTCTGTGTGTGTGGGTCTCTGTGTCTTCCTTGCATAAGGGCACTAATCATCGGACTTACAGTCTACATCCAATGTGATAGCGTCTTGAGGTCTTTAACTTAATTACATCTGCAAGACCCTATTTCCAACTAAGTTAACGTTCACAGATGCCCAGGGTTACGGATGTGTGTGTGTGCTCAGCTGTATCCAACTCTTTCCAACCCCATGGACTGCAACCCACCAGGCTCCTCTGTCCATGGAATTATCCTGGCAAGAATACTGGACCGGGTTACCATCTCCTCCTCCAGGGGATTTTCCCGACCCAGGGGTTGAAGCTGTATCTTCTGCTTTTGTCAGGCAGATTCTTTACCACTGAGCCACCTGGGAAGGACCTGGACACAATTCAATTCACTCAGAGACCACTGGACGTCTATGCAGAGGAGATCTATGCGACCTGACATCTGATTTAACAGGGTCGTGCTGGCTGCTGTGCGGAAGAGAGCACAAAGATGGGGAGACAAGTTATGGGGGAGGAGGTTGGCTCTTGCAGGCAGCATGGCCAGGGGTGATGGGTGAGCAGGAGAAAAGGCATTTTCCTGTTGGACATAAACAATTTCATGGATCACCAACCTCAGACGAGGCCCCTCTGTGACCGTGATGGGTCAAGATGGCAGCAAGACCCTTCTGAAATCACGTCTGAAACAGACAAAACATGGACACCATCCAAACTGCAAAATCAATCAAACATCCCCCATCCCAGCTAATGTGATTCTCTCTCTGTTTTAACCAATCACAAGTCCAGCTTCTCCCCATCCATCTCACAGTCTAGATAAGAATTACTGAGGCGCCCAATCAGAGCATCACCCTGACTCCTAACAGCATCCAATCCAGGGTGAAGCCTTGCTTCCCCGGACCCTCCCCCCGATCACCCTTAAGAAGCCCAAGTCCTGTGGCGTGATGGGCCCTGACTGAGATGCCCACGTTCCCAGGCTGTGTTCAGCCTTGCTGCGTCGAATCAGGAACCAGACCAACCCGGTTCACCCACAGCGGTGCTCCTGGCGGTCCCTGGCTGAAGGGCAGAGGGTGCTCTGGGGGTGTGGGCCCCGCGCCTGAGCTGGGTGTGCTGCCGTGCTGCCGCCCTGTTGAAATTCTTAACTGGTTTTGAACGCGGGGCTCTGTACGTTCATTTTTCACTGGGCCCTGCAGATTCTCTAGCTGGTTCTGCTGAAGAGTACTGACAGTGGCTGATGCCAGGGTCACTCAGGTGGAGAGTGACAAGCGGGTGGGTTCAGGACTTCCTTGGCCAAAAAAGAAAAAGTGGAAAAATTTAAAGAAGAGGGAGAGACCCCATAGTTTGAGGCTGTACACTGTGTACACTGTGCCCTTTATCAAAAGAGAAGACATTGGGTGGTGAGGTCCAGCAGGTTTGGGAGTGGGAATGGGGGGGCCAAGAGTCTCCATTTGGTGAAAATATACTTCTTATCGGGCTTCCCTGGTGGCTCAGCTGGTAAAGAACCCGCCTGCGAGGCGGGAGACCTGGGTTCGATCTCTGGGTTGGGAAGAGCCCCTGGAGAAGGGAAAGGCTACCCCCTCCAGTATTCTGGCCTGGAGAATTCCATGGACTGTGTAGTCCATGGGGTCACGAAGAGTCAGTCAGACACGCCTGAGCGACTTTCACTTTCACACATTAGGGAGCAGACAGGCCTCAGGAAGCAAAGCTCACGCAGCGCAGCCCCTGAGCCTGTGCTCTGGAGCTCGGGAGCCACGGCTACCGAGGCCCGCGCGCCCTGGAGCCTGTGCTCCGCGGCGGGAGCCACCGCCCCGGGCGGCCCGAGCCCTGATCCTGGAGAGAAGCCCCCATGCGCTGCAACTAGAGAAAAGCCCTCACACCGCAACCTGGCACAGCCAAAGACGGGTAAATAAATAAAAACTCCAAAATACAAGTATCGAGGTGGCAATTTGGGGGAAGAAAAAGAAAGATAACATTTGAAACAAAAGGGCGACTCAATACTGTACTGCCGTTTTGCAAGCTATTACCATGGGGGGCGGGGGCAGGGGAGAAAGTATTGAGTACAGGGGACTTAGGCATCTTTCTGGAACATTTCTTAACTGTGCAAGAATCTACAACTATCTCAAAATTAGAAGTTTAATTAAAAATCAGTGACCCAGAAAATCAGGAGGAGGCTGGAATGCCAGGCAGCTCCGGGCAGGTGCTGCTCATTCGTATTCATCGGCTCTTGAATCTGCAAGGAGCTGGGGCGCGGCTGAAGGGGGGATCCGTGGGGACAGTGGCGACAGCCGTGGTTCCTGAGTGCACCTCTTGCTGTTCTCGAGGTGGGGCTCAAGGGGTGGAGAAGATCTCATCTCTCTGAGGCCCTGCCGAGCGCCGGGCATGGACTTGGTGGAGGAAAGTTCCCTGAAGAAGGTGACTCAGGCGCTCAGTCCCTTTACCTGATTCAGGTCCCCACAGCAGGCGGTCAGACACGGGGAGTCTGGGGACCATGACTGGGAGCAGGGGCCAGAACGACTTCAGTCACTCCCCACTTTTATGCCCCCATCACCCAGCCGGGGGCTCGAGGTGGGGGCAGGGAGCACCTCATCTTGATATTTGCAGATTTATTCACGGAATTCCCCACACATCTGGATGAGAATATATGACTTGCCCCCAGAGGAAATGGTTAAATGAATCGCTAAACCACAAAATGTTCCTGTAAAATTGCTTCCATATTTTATTAGACGCAGATGAGCATGAATTATTGTGGAGCCAACAGGAGGGTTTGCAAATTCAGTTCTTGCTCTTCCATAAACAACTCTTCCGTGTCTAGATAGTTATGGCACGGCTTTAATGAATGTTGGCTTGTGATGGGACTGTTGAATAACTCATTTGTTTATCCATCCATCCACCCATCCGACATTTATTAGGCATCCACTGTATGCCAAGTGTGTGTTAGTTGCTCAGTCATGTCTGACTCTTTGAGACTGCCAGGCTCAAAGGTAGCCCGCCAGGCTCCTCTGCCCATGGAATTCTCCAGGAATACTGGAGTGGGTTGCCATTCCTTTTTGCAGAGGATCCTCTCAATCCAGGGACTGAACCTGGGTCTCCTGCATCGCAGGCAGATTCTTTACTTTCTGAGCCACCTAGGTAATCCCAGCTAAACTGCGGCTTGGGTATCATTCTTGTTGACCTGCCTTCACCAACAGATGTATAAGGCTGTTGTGAGATGAGCCAGTTTGGGGCCTTACTGTCGTGGGAGGGACACCCTTTGGGGGGAGTGGGCTTTCTTTCATGTATCTCAGGAGGCCACTGGCCACAGAGAAGAGGGAACATTTCCTCATTCCTGATCGTGGTTGGAAATGCTACCTGACATTAAATTATTCTTTCTTAAGATCTTCTCATTTGTGTCAAGGTGTGAAATTTCTTGGGGTAAAAAATGGACACAGTTGAACAAGACTAGCTTTCAAGCTGAATGGGTCTTATTGGTCTCTCACATTCCGTGGGGTTCTGTCCAATCGATCCTGACAGGGCAGTCCACGGGGTCTGTTTCCACTCAGAAGCTGGGGATAAGAGAAGCATCCTTTGTTTCTCCTCCCTCGTTTGACAGTTAAGCAACAAGGATGGCTTGTAAGATGAAGGAAACCAGAGAGCCTGGGGACCCTTTCACCATGCTCCCTCCGCCCCCTAAAGACAGGTGTGGGGGTTTATCTCTGCTGCCTTGGCCTGAGCTGTGGGTGGGAACATGGTCACCGATAACAGGGGCTAGGCTCACCCCACTGGGACCCTGGGCTTGGAGGGCTGTCCGTGGCTCTGCAAGCTGACACTCCGGAGGGAGGGGGCATGGAGTCTGCCTTGAGAAAGGCTTCTTGAAGAAAAAGCAAGAGGGAGAGGACTTCCCTGGTGGTCTACTGGTTAGGAATCCACCTGCCAATGCAGGGGACATAGGATCAACCCGTGGTCTGGAAAGATCCCACGTGCCTCGGGGCAGCTGAGCCCGGGTGCCACAGTACTGCAGCCCGCGTGCCCTCGAGCCTCTGCTCCACAACCAGCGGAGCCGCTGCAGTGAGAAGCCTGTGCCCAGCAACCAAGGGGAGCCCCGCCCGCCGCGCTGGAGGAGAGTCCGAGAGCAGCGAGGGCCCAGCACAGCCAAAAATAAGTCAATAAAGAGATGAATTTTAAATGGCCAGAGCGGGGAAGGGCACCCAGTGGCATCCCCTCTGCTGCGTGGGTGATGTCTGGGGTTCTCACCCAGCTTGCGTGGCGCCTGAGCAAAGGAGTCCCTCCTGCCCCCAGTGTGTGGGCAGAGAGATAGCCCCGCAAGCCCAGAAACACATCCAAGGTCACCCAGTGCATCCTGGAGGCCGGACTGGAACTTACCATCCTTCCTCTGTACCACGACTTCCCAGACAGGGGCTCTGCGTGTCGACCTCTTCCCAAGGCAAACATTGCTGGAAAACCAAGGATTGGGCGTGTCAGTGAGGAGGTCCCTGGGCAGGGCAGGGTGTCCTTCACTGCACATGTCCACAGGTGAGGTCAATTGAGAGTGACCTGGGAACGTCCAGAAGCATCACTTTCCATCCGAAGACTACGGTTCATGATCAGGCATGGCAGACTCATGTACTCTCCTCTCCATTCCAAGTAGTGGGTGACAGGGTTGCTGAGACATTCAGGAAACAGAGGTGGTTAGAAGCAGGAATTCAGATGAATTGCTCCTGAAATCCAGAGGGTCCGGGAGGCGGTGCGGGAGGAGGGGATGTCTGGTTCTTAGGAGTCAAGAGCTCAGCAGCAGCCCTTTTGGTTCAACCTCGGAAACTGAAAAGGGGGGGGGGCTCCCTCCTCCCTCTGTCTTTTGCTCTGTTCAGGCCTCAGTGGACTGGATGAGGCCCACCTGCGCTGGGGAGGACCATCTGCTGGACGGAATCCAAGTGCTATCTCATCCAGGAACACCCAGGAGGAGTGTTTAATCTGGGGATCTCAGCCAGTCAAGTGAACACATTAGATAATCATCACCGTTCTCTTCCTTTCATTCCTGAATTTAGAGGCATGGTCTTCGGTAGCTCAGTTTATTTCCTGGGGGAGGGAAGGAAGCACAGAGCTACTGGGGCCAGGGTTAGGGCGGATTCTTGGAGTACGGCGTGGAGAGAGGAGCTTCCCTGCTGGCTCGGATGGTGAAAGAAAAAATCTGCCTCCGATGGAGGAGACCCAGGTTCAATCCCAGGGTCAGGAAGATCCCCTGGAGGAGGAAATGGCAGCCCATTCCAGTATTCTTGTCTGGAGAATCCCATGGACAAAGGAACCCGGCGGGCTACAGTCCTTGGGGTTGCAAAGAGACGAACACGACTTAGAGACTAACACTTTCCACACTTTCAGAGGAGCCAGGACAGCTCTTGGGAGGGAGGGCTTGAGGTCAACACACAGGAAAGGGTAAACAAAGATGCATTCGTGTGTGACATTCTTTGAGGGTCACCTCTTGGAATGTGCTGCCAGGTGGGATGATGGGATCAATTTACTTTTTTCTTTTTAAGTTTAAATTTTTTTTTTTTTTTT
>SJYC01048544.1:0-11871 GCA_006408675.1 Madoqua kirkii | reverse complement strand
TGTTTACATCCTATTCAGTAATGCTTCCTCTGTGTGGCAAGTCCTGTTGGGACTTGTCCCCAAACCTGCCTCTTATCTCTTCCTTCTGCTTATTGTTCCTAGTTGACAGTTTAAACTCTCCAGTTCTATTGTTTTCTTTTTTCTTTAAATAGCCCTTTAATTGAAATGTAATATAAAGTTGCTCAGTCATGTCCTAATCTTTGTGACTACATGGACTGTAGCCTGTGAGCCTCCTCTGTCCATGAAATTCTCCAGGCCAGAATACTGGAGTGGGTAGCCGTTCCCTTCTCAGGGCAAAGAAATTGTAAACATGATTGACGAATTTTCATCAAGTAAATTCTTGAAACCACAGCCTGAATCAAGAACTAGGATATTATAGATTCCCAGAAGCCCTCCTTACTCTTATAGGAAGTCTAACCCTCCACCCAGAGGCAACCTCTATCCTTTCTTCTAACATCAGAAGCTCATTCTGCCTCTGTCTGAGCCTTATATTTATTGAATTAAAAATATTATTTATTCTTCTGTTTCTTGCTTCTTTTGCTCACTGCTGTATAATATCCCATTTTATAGACATACCACAATTTCCTGATCCATGCTACCATTGTATTGTTTCCAGTCTGGACTGTTACCGATAATACAACACTACTATGAACATTCCTGTACATATCTTTAGGGGAACTGTGCATGCATCTCTGTTATATCTATATCTAGGAGTGGAACTGTTGGGTCCCAAGGTTTGTAAATAGTGCCAAACAGTATTCCAAAGTAGTGGCACTACCTCCATCAGTAATGAGTTCCAGTATGAGAACTGATTACTCATCAGTAATAAGTAATCAATATGAGAGTTCCAGTTGCTCCACATCCTAGCCCATATCTGGAAATGCCACTATCTTTCTTTTTACTCATAGGCTTCTAAAGAATCTGGGAACCAGACACCTAGGTTTAAAATTGAGAAAAACAGAAACTAGGGTTAAATGATTAAATAGAGTCATCACATTTATGGAATAAAAAATACAGATTATTCAGTTAAATTTGAAAATTATGTCCCAAGCAACACTGAACGTGGTGTTGGAGAAGACTCTTGAGAGTCCCTTGGACTGCAAGGAGATCCAATCAGTCCATTCTAAAAGAGATCAGTTCTGGGTGTTCATTGGAAGGACTGATGCTAAAGCTGAAACATCAGTACTTTGGCCACCTCATGTGAAGAGTTGACTCACTGGAAAAGACTCTGATGCTGGGAGGGATTGGGGCAGGAGGAGAAGGGGACGACAAAGGATGAGATGGCATCACCAGCTCAGTGGACATGAGTTTGAGTGAACTCTGGGAGTTGGTGATGGACAGTGAGGCCTGGCGTGCTGCGATTCATGGGGTGGCAGAGTCAGACATGACTGGGCGACTGAACTGAACTGAACTGAACTGAAAAAAAATTGTTATTTGAAATTCAAATTTAACTGGGCATCCTATATTTTATCTGGAGGGTTGGAGAAGGATTTTGTTATGAGGTAATATCAAAAAGACCCTAATGCTAGGAAGGATTTGGGGCAGGAGGAGAAGGGGACGACAGAGGATGAGATGGCTGGATGGCATCACGGACTCAATGGACATGGGTTTGGGTAAACTCCGAAAGCTGGTGATGGACAGGGAGGCCTGGCGTGCTGTGATTCATGGTGTCACAGAGAGTCGGACACTGAGCGACTGAACTGAACTGAATACCAGTGTAGGGGCAGTTACTGCTCCCCACATTTACAGGAATGGGAAGTGTTGGTGAGGAGGTGAAAACAGTGGGCTTTTCTAGGTTGTGGAGTAGGCCTTTTTCTCCACTACCACCCACCCCATCCCTGCCACCCCTGCCACAGTGTCCCAAAGGACAATGGTTTATTTGATTTCTAGCTTAATTATTTAAGAGCATTTCCTCTGGGAACGTATGATTGCTTATTCACGGATAGAGGAAGGAAAACTGAAATTTACTGAGCAGTTTCTATTGCCAGTTTCCATGTTTGGCAATCTGATGTGTGATATTGGCCTTGCAACAATCTTGCTTCCTGTGTTGAAATCTGATACTTTGAGAAGATAAGTGGCTCAGCCTGGTTCAATGCCAGGCGAGCTAAAGCCAAAGTCAGAGTTCTTCTATTCCATCAAGCCCTCTGTCTCGTGGAAGGAGTTTCATTGACTTGCCTGGGTCTCACACGGGCTCTGTTTCTCTCAGCCAGTCTGATCTCTCTTGATGGGGTTGGGTGATTATTGCCTATCTTTCATTCACTAGGGCTTCCCAGGGCTCTTCATTCCCTTGATTTCCCCTCTTTACTCCTCTGTCCACCTCCTTCTGGCTTTCAGCTTCCTGCCAGATCATTCCATGGGTTCTATGCCACCCATTTCTGGAACAAGGAAGTTACATAAAGGCAGCTGAGAAGGCCTTGCTTTTGATCACTTTGAGATTTTGCAGCATCTACCAACCCACAGCAGGCCTGTCTTCTAGTCCCTGGTCTAAGTCTGCGTCCCACTCCATCCCCCCAGCTCCAATGTGTCTTAAGCAGAATTCTGCAGCCTCCACGTCACACTGGACCAGTTATACTGTTAACCAGAAAATGGCATCCCCAAATGCCATTTTGGCCTTGTTAGGATTACAGTTGTGTGTGTGTTAGTTGCTCAGTCATGTCTGACTCTTTGTGACCCTATGGACTGTAGCCCACCAGACTCTATCCATGGGATTCTCCAGGCAAGAATACTGGAGTGGGTTGCCAGTTCTTTCTCCAGGGGATCTTCCCTGACCCAGGGCTTGAACCTGGGTCTCCCACACTGCAGGCAGATTACTGTCTGAGCCACCAGGGAAGTTATTTTGAGCTGATTATTTTGAGAAACAGCAGACTCAGGAGAAGATAGGAAACAGAGCAGAAGATGCTTTAAGGGAAATGTATATTTAGAAAGAAGATCACCATTTGTAATGTGGTCTCCCTGCCCTACCAAGAAAAGAAGAATGACTCTGATAGAAATAAATCATAAAAAACTCTTGGATGGACCAGGCCCTTTTCTGCTTAACAAACCTTATTCTTGTTGACCTAGCCTCCTCCCCATAACTGGTCCATTCCCAGCTTCTCTTTTGCTTTTAGCAGATGATATTTAAGCCTGAAGTCTAAGCCACTGCTGAGAGTTACAGCTTTCCTTCTTTTCTCCCATGTATATGAGATATAGGTGTTAATCAACTTCTGCTTTTCTGTTTATCTTCTGTTACAGGGCCTCAGCTGAGGAAATAGATGGTTAGAGGGAATTATTTTTCTCTCCCTACAGTGTCATTTCTTTTCTTTAAACATTTTTTTTTTTTTTTGGCTGTGCTGCATGGCATGTGGAATTCTAGTTCCCAACCAAGGATTGAACCTATGCCCCCTGCATCAGAAGCAGAGTCTTAGCCATTGGACTGTGATGTTAGAAGACAGAAGAGGAAATGGTTCCTTTTTGTTTATAGACTGGGAGTGAAGAGAGATGACTAGTCTCACATCGCTATCTGACCTCCAACCCCCTGTAGCCGGCCCCAGAAACCGTCAGCCACTGCACCTAGAAAGATATTTCCTTTCTTGATCTTTTCCAGCACCCAGCCCCATATGGCAGGCCCGAATCTGCCTCTGGAGCCAATTATCTGGATCTCATAAGAATTCGCTCTTGTCTGTATCCTAGTAGGATGCTGCCTAATTATGATTATGTCATGCTGCCTAATGATTATGTCATTTCTGAAATCTTAGCCAGAACAATGAGAACTCTCAGTCATAAGGTAATTTTAAAATGATTATGTGCAGCTGATGGTATGGCATTTTCTAATGGAAGATAAGTCTTTTTATTTTTAAAAGGTCACTCGAAAACTTTTCTCCTCATGGTTAAAATGGTGCTCATGCCTGCTAACGCTTAAGTGAGGAGCCCTCTTGTATTTTTTGTTAATTGGAGGATAACTGCTTTACAATGTTGTGCTGGTTTCTGCCATACAGCTACGTGCGTCAGCCTTAAGTATACACACTGCCCCTTCCTCTGGGGCTTCCCTCCACTCTCGTCTCTGTCCCACTCACCTCTTGCGTTTTTGATAGTGTAAGACTGGGAAATTTTCGGACACCAGGAAAGTTCAGTTACCCTCCTTTCATCAAGATGGTGAAGGGGACTTGGCTCACTAAAGCCTTTAGTTTGGGGACAGGGTAGAGAATAATGATCACTTGATAAACTGGATCCCTCCAGTCCCCGACTATCATTCTACCGTTAGTAATCTCTTTGGTGATCTAATTCATTAAGCTTCTTCTTTACTTTTATCTAAGTTATGAAGGGCTGTCAGGCATACATGGTTCTAGGAAACGACTGCCTTTTCACAGCCAAACCCCATAAGCCTGCCCTCAGAAGCTCTTCACAGCACAACGCGCTCTGTTTCCCTAGTCCTTCCTCGATCCGTTCCTTTCCGTATCTGGTCAGCTTCCTCACTGCTCTGCACGCTTTCCATCTATGCCATTCCTGCTGTGAGTTCATGCCTCCACTTTCTCTGTTGACCAGTCAACATCTCATCTCAAATGCTATCTCCTCCAGGAAGCCACTTCAAATCCTCCAGGTTGGGTTTGCCTCTCTCCCTCCTTTGAACTTGCTCAACAACACTTTGGTGGTGTGGTAAAGAGCCCCCTGGACTTGGGGGTCAGGATGCTGGGCTCTAACCAGAGCTCTAACCATCGATACTTGGCTACCTCTGTTCCTTTTCTCTAAATGACAATGATAGTACCTTCACTTTCTTCTTCCCAGAGTCATTAGGAGAGCTATAGTAGCTATAATAACTTCAGATATAAGCCAAATCTAATTATACATACTCTGAGAACTTCCATTTTCTTTTTTTTTTTTTTTTTTGGCCCATTTTTGGCTTTTCTGAGTGTGGTCAGTGGGTTTCAGTAATCTTTGTGTCCCTCAAAGACAGTGGCCTCCAATAGCTTAGAAATTACTAAGTTCTTGGTGGGGTTCAGGACCCAGTACCCTAAAATATGACACCTTGGCATACTGAAGCTGAAGGAGTTTGCAGGCATGTTGAGTTGTCTCAGTCACATCTGACTGTTTGTGACCCCATGGACCATAGCCCACCATTCTCCTCTGTCCATGGGATTCTACAGGCAAGAATACTAGAGTGGGTAGCTATTTCCTTCTCCAGGGCATCTTCCCGACCCAGGGATCGAACCTGGATCTCCTGAGTCTCCTGCATTGGCAGGCGGGTTCTTTACCACTAGCGCCACCTTCGGGGAAGCCCCTGAAGGGGTTTGAGAAAACAGCAAGAGCAGGAAGGTCTCTCCCTTCACATGTCTTCCCAGAAAACAAGAAGTAAGTAAAAGAAAGGTATCCTCTCTAAACCAGAAGGAAGGCAGACATCCTTAGCACCAGAGATGAAATTTAGGGCTAAGAATAAGCAAACTTTGTTACTTTTTCACCATTTAACACCCCTTGGGCAAACCCTCTTGTCAACTCTTCAGAAATGTATGGTTTCTTTGTCTGAAAGTATAAAAGTTTCCTGCTCTGGGCACTTCTTTGAGTCTAATTTTCTTGCACATGTTAAAATTTACTGACATTTGCCTGCATTTCTCCTTTCAAACTTAGTTTAATTTTCAGACCCAGCCAGGGACCCTAAGAGGGTCGCGGAAAGCTTTTCTTCCCCTACATATTCAGTATTAAGTTTATTGATTCATTTATACCAGTGAGTTTCAATCAGGGGTGATTTTGCCCACAGGGAACATTTGGCAATGTCTGGTGTTATTTTCGTTGTCACAGCTCAGGGGGACAACGGCTTATTGGCACCTTGTAGGTAGAGGCCAGGGGGACTCTTCCTCTCTCTGTCCCTTCTCTTCTCTTCCACTTTGTAGCCATTCCCACAAACAAGAAATTATTTGACTCACTAGCATCAAGGCTGAGAAACTTTGATTCATAGTCTTGCCCTATTTTTAAAAAGATTTGAACCATCTATAAATTACACACAAAACAAGACACAAAAATAAGGAGATCAGGGTAAATAAAGCTGGGAGTAAATTTGGCACTTACTCTAAGGTTCCTGTACAGTGCTTGGTATGGGCTGAAAATTAGTCTCTGAGCTTCCCCCTTGGCAAAGCAAAGAGGGAATACAAACATTTAGGAGATTGATCACACCCATAAAATAAAAAGAGATTGAGACCTAGACAGATTTCTCAATTTCCTCAACAAGGAGATGATACATAAAATGCAGTGGCCAAAGCCTGTCTCAATAACTCTACAACAGAAAGAGCAGTGACTTTCCTGAACCTAGTCCCTAATACACAGCTATAGCACAATTCTGGGGTAGAATCAGTGAAAGCAAGAAGCTAAAATGATCCCATCTGAGTATCCACCTCTCTGATAATCTGCGATGATTCAAGATTAAAAATCAGAATTTTTAGATTGTTCAGTGAAAAACATGGATGGATATTCCTTCATAGTAGTATTTTCACCACCTGGGGTTTGTTAAGATTTGTGAAGCACTGAGGCTAAATTAATAGTCTTTGGCAAGAGTCTGAGTTCAGATACCCTTCAGGGGCTGCCCATTACACGTAGCAACAGGTATGCAGAAGGAAAAGCATATAAAGCAAAAGTAGTATTATAAAAATTAAAAGATGCAAACAGGACATGCAGCTGAATAGAAGTGTGGAGGTGAGTTGGTGGCCATCCTAATTCAACATGGAGATAAGCTAAAGGCATACCTGTGGGAAAGAATGTGTTTTCCTTATAAATCCATTCTATTAATAAAACTGCTTTAGCAGGTGACCAGTGGGGAAGCTTAGAAAGGAGACTTGGCCAACATGGGCTACGACTGGCATTTAAACATCCATTTAAAGCAAGCCGGTGTTTTATTGAGCAGTGCATCTTTCGCACACACCAATGAATCACATCTGACTGTACAGTTGATCAAAGTCCAAGTTTTACACCAGAGAGCTGGAAAACTTTTACACCAGGTGTTACCGAAACCACCCATTGTGTGATAGAAGAAAGCAGTAAAATGCTCATGGACTCTCACCTTGGGTAATATAACTTCCTGGTTGGGCTTCCCTGATGGCTCAGCAGTAAAGAATCCACCGGTCAATGCAGGAGACACAGATTCGATCCCTGGTTTGGCAAGATTACTTGGAGAAGGAAATGACAACCCACTCCAGTATACTTGTTCGGGAAAGCCCACAGACAGAGAAGCCTGGCAGGTTACAGTCTATGGGGTCTCAAAAGAGTCAATATGACTTAGCGACTAAACAGCAACAACAGACTTCCTGGTCGATGCTATGAAGACAGAAATTACAACATGGACCCTTAGATTATAAAATAAATTGGCCACTTGGCTTCATTCTGATTCTGGCCCTATTGGTCTAAGTGAAGGAGGCTTTGGAATTGATATTTTTAAAGCTTCCTAGGTGATTCCAGGGTACAGGGAGGGCTGAGAATTAAATTATCATAATTATTAAAGAAAGTCTATCCAGAATGATGATTTGAGTACTGAAGTAATGGAGCGTACATCTTTTACACAAAGATAAAACACACATTTTCTCTCTAATTTCAAATTCCCCTCCCACTTGATTTTTCACCCCAAACATGTATAATTTTTAAAACTTGGTTCAAATAGTACAATCAATGAACATAAATCTAAATATCACAAAAATAACAAAAGGAAATGTTTCTTTTAAATCCAGCATACAAGGCTAACCACTAATTTTTTTTTGAGGGGAGGCACATGGCATGTGGGATCTTTAGTTCCCTGACCAGTGATCAAACCTGTACCCTGGCATCGAAAGCACAGAGTCTTAACCGGACTGCCAGAGAAGCCCAAAGATTAACTACTGTTGACATCTGTGATGTATGTCTTTCCATTTAATCCAATAAAAATTTGTTTTTCGTGTGTAGGAAGACATTTTTAATGAGTCTACTCCCAAATGTGGCAGTAAAACATTTTCCCCACAGGGAAAAGAAGGCTGTTTTCTTGTTTGTTATAACTGGGGACTGAGCATTTATCTCTTTAGAATTGGGATCCAATCACTGGGCTCTAGCTCAGAATTATTATCTAATTAGTTAAAACTTCTACCGTGACTCTTGTGTTGGTGTAAAGGAAAAGAAAGTCTTTCCAAGAAAGAGTTTGTGTTCTTCCAGCTCATCCCCCAATTTATTTCTGTCTGCAGAATAAAAGGCTGAAATATTGTTGGTTGAGTGAATGAATCCTTGAGTTAAAAGTTTTAAGTCATATACAGCTATGAAAACTCTCTACTAGAATCAGATTCCTCCCTTAGGCAATTATTTTTCCAGACTCATGTCTTGCCTTTATTCTATCTGTTGTCTCTTCACTTCTTTCTTGGAAATCTTTGTCTCCAATAGGAACTCAGCAGGGGGGAATCCCAGAAAGAGAAGAGGGGCTCACCAGTTCCTGGACTTGCAGAGGGCTTGTCTCCACTCACGTTTGGAACATCTATTATCTGGTCTTATCAGCATAGCAAACCTATAACTGTCTCAGATTTAATATCTTGGCTAAAAGAACCAGAAGACCTAAGAAGTACAGGACTATAATTTAAAACTTGCTGCAACTTAAATTAGAACTAGAATCATCTGTCCTTTTGAGTCATGTGGGTTGAAGATCACTTACAGCTAATAGCTCCATTCACTTCAGCACAAACATCTTGAAGGGACTTAGCTGATTTTTTAAAAAGTCTTTTTTGGTCAACAGTCAACTTTGCTAAATAATTTTAGATTTTGTGCTATTAGCAAGGGATGGGGTTGTAGGGGGGAGGCAGCAGGAAGAGCCCTCCACCCCACTCAATGCCCCCAGATTGCATTGGTGATGGAAGAAAAGAGGGTTAAGATAGTGCTGGTCATTAGCCATAAAATCAAAGCTCAAAAGTTACAAATGGTGAATCTGGGTGGTGTCCGTAATCCAAGGGCTTCCCTGGTGGCTCAGTGGTAAAGAATCGACCTGCCAATGCAGGGGACACAGGTTCGATCCCTGGGTTGGGAAGATCCCCTAGAGAAGGAAATGGCAACCCACTCCAGTATTCTTGCCTGGAAAATCCCATGGACAGAGGAGCCTGATGGGCTACAGTGGGTTTTCCAAAGAGGTGGACACGACTAAGCAGCTAAACATCAGCAGCAACAGCTGTAATCCAAAACTGGAGTAAGTCCTATCCAATACTTTCTACGCCGATAACTAAAACCATCTCTGAGTGCTCTAGTCAATATAAACGGGTCTCAAAACTTCAGCGAAAATATGATTAGCTGGTGGCCACGAAACACTTAAATGCTGATAAATTTAACTCAGGAAAAACAACCCTGATGGCTCAGAGGTTAAAGCGTCTGCCTGGAATGCAAGAGACCCGGGTTCGATCCCTGGGTCAGGAAGATCCTCTGGAGGAGGAAATGGCAACCCACTCCAGTACTCTTGCCTGGAGAATCCCATGGAGGGAGGAGCCTGGTAGGCTATAGTCCATGGGGTCACAAAAAGTTGGACATGACTGAGTGACTTCATTTTCACTTTCACCAAACTTTTGTTCTCCTAAAAGCCTCTGGATGTATTCTTCCAGAAGATGATCTATGCACTAGGAGGGGCACCTGTTAAATGGACCCACACATTTATCTGCACACACCCCCTTGTCTCTGTTCTTACCTCGCTACACAGTCTACGCACTAAGAGGGGCAGATGTTAAAACCCCACATTCATCTCCATTCTCGCTGCCTCCCACCCCACCCCCATAAACCCCAGATGAGTTTAAAAGTAGTGTTAAGTGCTAATTTCTCAGTTAAGCTGATGGCTGAACAATGATGCTTGCTCAGGACTCTTGGCTTCCTCTGCATTTTGCTAATACCTGGAAGAGCACTGGGGTGGTTCTTCTGATGGACTGCTTTGGATGGCTTTGAAAGAGCTAAACTAAGCATATCCTCAGGGCTGCAATAAAGTTTGGGCAATGAAGTGAAATAAAATAAAGGAAAAATATTTATTCTCCTTCCTCAAATAAAGGTAATCTTTGAGGGAAATAATCACAATTACACTGGACTTCTTTACATATGGAAGAATGTAGATGAATAGCATACCACACGTTTTTCAGTGTTTAAGACGTTAACACTGACTCAGTGGACATGAGTCTGAGCAAACTCCGGGAGATGATGAAGGACATGGAGGCCTTCAGTTCTGGTGTGCTGTGGTCCATGGGGTCGCAGAGTCTGACATGACTGAGTGGCTGAACGACAACAAAAGGCCTCTCATAGGGCTTCCCTGGTGTCTTAGACAGTAAAGAATCTGCCCACAGTGCAGGAGAACTGGGCTCAGTCCCTGGGTGGGGAAGATCCCCTGGAGAAGGGAATGGCGACCCACTTCTGTATTCTTGCCTGGAGAATTCTATTGTCAGAGGAGCCTGGTGGGCTATAGTCCATGAGGTTGCAAATAGTCAGACATGACTGTGTAGCTCACACACACACACAAGGCCTCTCAAGCTTCCCAGGTAGCTCAAATGGTAAAGAATCTGCCTGGAATGCAGGAGAAGCAGGAGATGCTGTTTCGATCCCTGCGTTGGGACGATGCCCTGAAAAAGGAAATGGCAACCCGTTCCAGTGTTCTTGCCTGGAGAATCCCATGGACAGAGGAGCCTGTTGGGCTCCAGTCCATGGGGCCACAAGGAGTCAGATGCCACTGTGTGGCTGAGTGTGAGCGTCCGACCTGATATTTTAAGACCAGCTGTTTTCAGGTCCCTTGCCTCTACTGGAGTCTGAGCTCTATGGATTCTGGCCACTCATCTTTTTATCCTAACATGATGCCTGGAACAGAGCAGAGGCTCAATGAACAAATGTCTGAATACAGAAGCAGTAAGTCTCATACCCACAATTTCAAAGTCTCGAGACCAGACATCCATCTAGATGTCATGCCTTTTATCAGCCATCTTTAAGAAATAAAAAAGAAAAAAACCCTTTTCTCCCTGACCCCTTTCTTTAAATCATACACGTGAGAAGAATTAATCATTCTCTCAACAGTGAAAATACTAAGTAAGATTTGCCTTGGTAATATTGCCCATAATAACAACATTGCCAATCAGGAAAGGTGACAAATGCCCAGACTGTGATGATCTCAAATATATAAAAGCAGAGAGAATTAACTTCAGACAGTAAAGTAATAATAAACTGCAAAATCTAGCAATAGTAATTTGCATAGCAAATCTAGAAACTAATTACAAAGTAACAAAGTTTCTAGAAGGAATTTAGAATGATCTGCTTAAACACACCAGTCTTAATTTCTTCTTTACAACTAAGAATATTTTTTCACTTAAAAAAATGTCTCTTTATCTTTAGGAAACAGTCTATACACAGGATCTTATGAATCGCCCCTGTCAAATTTAATTTAAAAGACAATTACATGTTGCAGACATGTGGGTTTTAACAAAAATTCACTTATTATTCCATTCTACCTTATATCAGTTATATGATAAGAATTTACTGGCTCAACAATTTATTAAAATAATTTTTTTTGAAAGAGGATGAAAGAGAAAGACAAGAAGTTTGCAACATTAAAGTTATTGCAAAAATACTCACCACACACAGGCTGACTACAGAGGACAGCAGCTCAGATGAGCAGGGAAAACCTCTGGAACACGGCTGTTTTGTTGTGCAGGCCAGGGCTGTCATCAGTTAAGGCGGGGTTGGGTGGGAGGGAGGTGTGGAAAGTTAGGAGGTGGGACTGGAGGAAAGCAAGCAAGCCTGTCTTTACTGCTTGGGGTGGGGTGGGGTGGTCAGTGTTTCTCCGTTTAAGAAAGTGGACACTCCGTTCATCTGATTCCATTAATTTAGTGTGACATTTGCCTGATAATACTGCTTCCGTAGACAGCAAGATTTATCTATGATTGGGCAAACAAC
>SJYC01048540.1:0-17889 GCA_006408675.1 Madoqua kirkii | reverse complement strand
ACTTTGTTTATATTTTCTAGAACTTATGTTTGCATTAAGCAATGAGTTTTAGGGTTATATTACCATAAGAACATAGTTTCAATTTTTTTCTCATCTCAAAAATACCCTCTTTTGATTTCACTTATTGTTTTAGCTACCACCTCATGTTTCTACTCTCTTTTGCAACAAAACTCCTGAAGGTGTTTCCTATCCATTGTCTTCAATATTTTCCTCTCATTGTCTCTAAAACCTACTCCTACTCTAGTCTGGTTCCCCTGTTCATTCCCACACCATTCCATGAAAACTGTTCTTGTTAAGAGTCATCAATGACCACCAATTTTCATTTATTAATCTCCATCTTACTTTACCAGGCTTCTGTGGTGGCTCAGACTGTAAGAGAATCTGCCTGCAATGAGATTCCCTGGAGAAGGGAATGGCAAACCATTCCAGTATTCTTGCCTGGAAAAAACCCATGGACAGAAGAGACTGGTGGGCTACAGTCCATGGAAACACAAAGAGTCTGACACAAAGGAGTGACTTTCACTTTTATTTTACATCTTACTTTATGGCTCAGATGGTAAAAGCATCTGCTCACAATGCAGGAGACCTGGGTTCAGTCCCTGGGTTGGGAAGATCCACTGGAGAAGGAAATGGCAACCCACTCCAGTATTCTTGCCTGGAAAATCCCATGGACAGAGGAGCCTGGCAGGCTACAGTTCATGGCGTCACAAAGAGTCGGACATGACTAAGCGACTTCACTTCACTTCACTATCTATCATTGGCCTTTGATCATTCCTTTCTTTACAAAACTATTTTCTACACTAAGGATCCCATACTCCCTAGGTTTTTCTGGTAACTCACTGGGTACTTCTTAAAAATTCACCTTTATAAATATGGTCCTTCTTATCAGGCCCATCTCTTAATGTTATCTTTTCCCAGCTCAATCAGTAGATACCTTCTCTATCCACATTCTCTCCTTTGGTGATCTCATCTGGGGTTATGGCTTTAAATGCCATCTAGAAGTTGAAAAGTCTCAAATTAATGTCTTGTCTGACCTCTCTTTGCACTCCAGACTTGTAAATCCAGTTACTTAATAGACATTTTCATGGGGCTGTTTAACAAAGTCAATACATTCATGCTAAGAGTCATATTTCCCCTAAAACCCGCTTCACTTGCAGACGTATCACCCCATTGCAGTAAATGGCAACTCCATCTTTCCCTATTCAAAGGCTACTAACTAAAAGCCATTCTTTCTCACAGTCCATATTTAACTCATCATGATTATGTTGGCTCTACTTTCAAAATTTGTCTACAGTCTTACCATATTTATCACATTCACTACTGCTATCTTAATTTTAGCCATCCTCATTTCATGACTAGCTTATAGTAGACTGGTTGCTTGTGCTCTTGTTCTTTAATAGCCTGATCACTTATATCAGTCAAAACTTATAATGACTACTCATTTCACTCAGAAGAAAAGTAAAAATACAAAGAGTTTCTTACAAGACTATGTTTGATCCAATCTTTTCCCTCCTAGTCTGTTATATCTCTTTCTGATATCTTCTACCATTCTCACTCATAACACTGAAAAATATAAAATGTCTATGTTTACAGGTTGCAATAGATTCAATTCTAAACGTTCAACCTATCATCTAACTGTGCTCCTTCCACACTGGAACCATTTCCTCGAACAAACAAAATGTTCTCCAACATTCAGGCTTTTGTGTTTGCATTCTCATTTAATGTTCCTTTTTGCTATCTATAGTCACAATGGGAGCCACACTGAGGACTTGTTTAAAATTCTTGTCCCAATGCTCTCAGTCCTCTTTATTAACTCTTTCCCATACTACTTGTATTAATCAATATATGCTTACTGCTTCTACAAATACCATCCAAATCTTAGTAGTGCAATATTAAAAAATAATTTTTACACATGAAACAGTAAAATGCAGGCATTTCTAGTCAATGGGCACCTTTCCTAGAATTGTTAATTCAAAGAAGGAAGCATCTTAGGCTCATCATACTTATATTTTCGTGATTCTCAGAGCCAGATCCTCTCTATCCAGCTTTCCAAGAAACAAAGACAAAAAGTTTTCAAGAGCAGTGTTAATACAAATATAAACATAAGTCCAATGTGCAAGGGAGCCAAGAATACACAATGGAGAAAAGATTGTCTCTTCAATAAATGCTGCAAGGAAAATTGGATACCCAAATGCCAAAGAATGGGTTTCTCTGGTGGCTCAACTCGTAAAGAGTCCACTTGTAATGCAGGAGACCCGGGTTCATTCCCTAGGTTGGGAAGATTCCCTGGAGAAGGGAATGGTTACCCACTCCAGTATTCTGGCCTAGAGAAATCCATGGACAGAGGAACCTGACAGGGTACAGTCCATGACGTTGCAAAGAGTCAGACATGGCTAAATGACTTTCACCTTTACTTTCATGTCAAAGAATGACACTGAACCCCAGTCTTACACTTTTAAGAAAAATGAACTAAAAATGGATTAATGACTTAAATATGAGCCCTGATACCATAAAATTCCTAGAAGAAATCTCACAAAGAAACTTCATTTTGTTTTAAAAATATGACACCCAAAGCAGAAGCAACAAAAGCAAAAGTCACATGGGACTACATTAAACTGAAAATCTGCACAGCAAAGCTAACAATCAATATAATGAGAAGGCAATCTATATAATGGGAATAAATATTTTCAAGCCACATATCTGATAAAGGGTTAATCTCAAATATATATAAAGAACTCATACAACTCGATAACCATCAAAAAAACACCAGAATACTATTTCAAAAGTCAGGAAAGAATTGAACAGACAGTTTTCCAAAGAATATCTTGAAATGGTCAATAGGGACATGAAAAACTGCTCAACATCACTAATTTGCAATGAAATGCTGATCAAAGCCCATGAAATATCACCTCATACCTGTTAAAATAGCTATTATAAAAAAGACAAGAGATAGGGCAGTCCCAAGATGGCAGAGAAATAGGAAGGGGAGATGATATTCTTACCCACAAATTCATCAAAAGACCATCTGAAAGTTGAGCAACTTCCACAAAACAACAATTCTGGCAGAGGACACCAGGAAACAAGAAACGCAGCCCAATCTCATCAAAAGGAGTCTTGAGGCTATTGTAAGAGAAGGACTGAAAGCTAGAGGCAGGAGGCTTAACTCCAAAACCATAGAACATCTGAGAACTCCTGACTCCAGAGAACATTAATAGACAGAAGCCCACCCAAAAGTCTCCATACCTACACTGAAACCAAGCTCCACTCAAGAGCCAACAAGTTCCAATGCAAGACACACCACAATAATTCTCTAATAAAACAGGAACACAAACGTGAACATTAAAAGACATGAATTAAAGTCATACTAAACCCATAGACACTCCTTCAAATTCACTACTGGACACTTCATTGCACTCCAGAAGGAAGAGATCCAGCCCCACCCATCAGAACACAGATCCAAGCTCCCCCAACAAGGAAACCTTGAAAAGCCACTGGTCCAACTCCACCTACAGGGAGCAGGCTTCACAATTAAAAGGAACCATGAACTTCCAGCCTGCAGAAAGGGCACTCCAGACACAGAAATCTAAACAAAATGAAAAGGCAGCAAAATATTCAGCAGATGAAGGAACATGGTAAAAAGTCACCAAACTAAGTTAAAAAAAAATAAAAGAGAGATAGAGAATCTACCTAAAAAACAATTTAGAATAATGATAGTAAAGATGATTCAAATCTTGGGAAAAAAAAAATGTAGTTTCAGATAAATAGACTAGACAAGGATTGAGAAGATGCAAGAAATGTTTAACAAGGACATAGAAGAAATAAAGAAGAGACAATCAATAATGAGCAATATAATAACTGAGATTAAAAGCACTCTGGAGGGAACCCACAGTAGAATAACTGAGTAAATCTTGGGAAAAAAAAAATGTAGTTTCAGATAAATAGACTAGACAAGGATTGAGAAGATGCAAGAAATGTTTAACAAGGACCTAGAAGAAATAAAGAAGAGACAATCAATAATGAGCAATATAATAACTGAGATTAAAAGCACTCTGGAGGGAACCCACAGTAGAATAACTGAGGCAGAAGATAGGATCAGTGAGGTGGAAAATAGAATGGTGGAAATAAATGAAGCAGAGAGGAGAAAAGAAAAAAAAAGTAATAAAAGAAATGAGGACAACCTCAGAGACGTATGAGACAATGTTAAATAACCCAACATTCAGATCACAGGTGTCCCAGAAGAAGAAGACAAAACGAAAGGGCATGAGAAATACTTGAGGAGATAATAGTCAAAACCTTCACTAAAATAGGGAAAGAAGTAGCCGCCAAATTCCAAGAAACCCAGGGAGTCCCAAACAGGATAAATTCAAAGCAAAACACCCCAAGACATATATGCACATAAGCACAAACATATAGAGGCTAAACAACACACTTCTGAATAACCAAGAGATCACAGAAGAAATCAAAAGGAAATAAATATATCAATCTAAATGTAAGTTGCTTAGTCATGTCTAAATTGAAAGAAGTAGCCGCCAAATTCCAAGAAACCCAGGGAGTCCCAAACAGGATAAATTCAAAGCAAAACACCCCAAGACATATATGCACATAAGCACAAACATATAGAGGCTAAACAACACACTTCTGAATAACCAAGAGATCACAGAAGAAATCAAAAGGAAATAAATATATCAATCTAAATGTAAGTTGCTTAGTCATGTCTAAATCTTTGCAAGCCCATGGACTATACAACCCATGGAATTTTCTAGGGCAGAATACTGGAATGAGTAGCTGTTCCCTTCTCCAGGGATCTTCCCCACCCAGGGATAGAATCCACCAGGGCTCAGCTGTTAATAAAATAATGCAGAGAAACAAGTGAAAATTAAAACACAACAACCCCAAACCTATGGGATTCAGTAAAAGCCATGCTAAAAAGGAGGTTCATTGCAATACAAGCCTAAATCTAGAAACAAGAGAAATATCAAATAAATAATCTAACTTTACATCTAAAACAACTAGAAAAAGAAGAACAGAAGAAACTCAAAGTGGGTAGAAGGAAAGAAATCATAAAAATCAGATCAGAAATAAATTAAAAAGAATGGAGACAATAGTAAAAATCAGCAAAACTAAAAGCTGGTTCTTTGGGAAGATAAATAAAATTTTAAAAATCCATTAGTCTGACTCATCAAGAAAGGAGAAGAATCAAATCAATAAAATTAGAAATGAAAATGGAGAAGTCACAGCAGACAACACAGAAATACAAAAGATCATAAGAAACTACTATGAGCAATTATATGCCAATAAAATTAACAACTTGGAAGAAACACACAGATTCTTAGAAAAGTATAACCATCCATAGCAGAACTAGGAAGAATTAGAAAGTCTTAACAGACATATCAAAAGCACGGAAATAGAAACTGTAATAAAAAATATTTCAACAAAAAAAAGCCCAGAATCTGAAGGATTCACAGGTGAATTCTACCAAAAATTTAGAGAAGAGCTAACATGTATTCTACTCAAATTCCTCCAGAAAGTTGCAGAGGAAGGTAAACTCCCAAGCTCATCCTATGAAGCCACCATTACTGTAGTACCAAAACCAGACAAATATGCCATACACACAAACATGAAACCTACAGGCCAATATCACTGATGAACATAGATGCAAAAAACTTAAAAAAAAAAAAAAAGTCTAGCAAACAGAATCCAACAGCATATTTAAAAGAACATACATCATGATCAAATGGGCTTTATCCATGGGATGAAAGGATTCTTCAATATCCATAAATCAATCAATGTGATACATTATATTAACAAATTGAAAGATAGAAGCCATATGATTAACTCAAGAGAAAGTCTTTGACACACATTTGTGATAAAAACTCTCCAGAAAGCAGGCATAAAAGGAACATATCTCAAAATAATAAAAGCCATATATTACAAACCCACAGCAGACATTATCCTCAATAGTGAAAAATTGAAAAAATTTCTTCTAAAATCAGGAACAAGACAAGGGTGCCTTCTTTCACTACTACTATTGAACATAGGTTTGAAAGTCCTAGCCACAGCAACAAGAGAAAGAAAAGAAATAAAAGGAATCCAGATTGGAAAAGAAGAAGTAAAATTCTCTCTGTTTACAGATGACACGATCCTCTACATAGAAAACCCAAAGATACCACCAGAAAACTATTAGAGCTAAGCAACAAATGTAGTAAAGTTGCAGGATATAAAGTTAATACACAGAAACCCCTTTCGGTCTTATACACTAACAATGAAAAAAGAGAAAGAGAAATTAAGGAAACAATTCCGTTCAACATTGCAACAAAAAAAATAAGATACTTAGGAATTCAGTTCAGTTCAATTCAGTCACTCAGTCGTGTCCGACTCTTTGAGACTCCGTGAATGGCAGCATATCAGGCCTCCCTGTTCATCACCATCTCCCGGAGTTCACCCAAACCCATGTCCATCAAGTCAGTGATGCCATCTAGCCACCTCGTCCTCTGTCATTCCCTTCTCCTTCTGCCCTCAATCCCTCTCAGCATCAGAATCTTTTCCAATGAGTCAACTCTTGGCATCACGTGGCCAAAGTATTAGAGTTTCACCTTTAGCATCAGTCCTTCCAATGAACACCCAGGACTGATCTTTAAAATGGACTGGTTGGATTTCCTTGCAGTCCAAAGGATTCTCAAGAGTCTTCTCCAACACCACAGTTCAAAAGCATCAATTCTTTGGCACTCAACTTTCTTCACAGTCCAACTCTCACATCCATACATGACTACTGGAAAAACCATAGCCTTGACTAGATGGACCTTAGTTGGCAAAGTAATGTCTCTGCTTTTTAATATGCTGTCTAGGTTGCTCATAACTTTCCTTCCAAGGGGTATGCATCTTTCAATTTCATGGCTGCAATCACCATCTGCAGTGATTTTGGAGCCCCCCAAAATAAAGTCTGACACTGTTTCCCCACCTATTTCCCATGAAGTGATGGGACCAGATGCCATTATCTTCTTTTTCTGAATGTTGAGTTTTAAGCCAACTTTTTCACTCTCCTCTTTCACTTTCATCAAGAGGCTTTTTAGTTCTTCTTCATTTTCTGCCATAAGGGTGGTATCATTTGCATATCTGAGCTTATTGATATTTCTCCTGGCAATCTTGATTCCAGCTTGTGTTTCTTCCAGTCCAGCATTTCTCATGATGTATTCTACATATAAGTTAAATAAGCAGTAAATTTATCTAAAGAAAACAAAGACCTATATATAGAAAACTATAAAACACTGATGAAAACTATCAAAGATGAAACAAATAGATGGAGAAATATACAAGTTTCTTGGATTGAAAGAATAAATACAGTGAAAATGAGTATAATACCCAAAGCAATCTATGGATTAAATGCAATCCCTATCAAACTGCCAATGGTGATTTTCACAGAACTCCAACAAATAATTTCATAATTTGTATGAAAACACAAAAAAACCTCAAATAGGCAAAGCAATCTTGAGAAAGAAGAATGGAACTGGAGGAATCAACCTTCCTGATTTCAGAATATACTACTAAGTTACTGTCATCAAGAGAGTATGATACTTGTGCAAAGGAGAAGGAGAGATCAGTGGAATAAAATAGAAATCCCAGGGGCAAATCCACACACCTTTGGACACCTTATCTTTGATAATGTGGCAAAAATATATAATGGACAATATACAATCTCTTTAACAACTGGTGCTGGGAAACTGGTCAACCACCTGTGAAAGACTGGAGCTAGAACACTTTCTAACACACAAATAAACTCAAAATGGATTAAAATTCTAAATGTTAAACCAGAAACTATAAAACTCTTAGAGGAAAACATAGGCAGAGCACTCTCTGACATAAATCACAGCCATATCCTCTATGACCAACCTCCCAGAGTAATGTAAATGAAAGCAAAAATATACAAACAGGACCCAATTAAACTTAAAATCTTTTGCACAATAGAGAAAAGTGTAAGCAAGCCAAAAAGGCAGCCTTCAGAATGGGAGAAAATAATAGCAAAAGAAGACATTAGCAAAGAATTAATCTCCAAAATATACAAACAGCTTATGCAGCTCAATATTAGAAAAATTAACGACCTAATCCAAAAGTGGGCCAAAGACCTTAACAGACATTTCTCCAAAGAAGACATACAGATGACTAACAAACACATGAAAAGATGCTCAACATCACTCATTATTAGAAAAATGCAAATCAAAACCACAGTGAGGTACCATCTCACACAGTTCAGATGGCTTCCATCAAAAATCTACAAACAGTAAATGCTGGAGAGGGTGTGTAGGAAAGGTAACCCTCTTACACTATTGGTGTGAATATAAACCAGTACAGCCACTATGGAGAACAGTGTGGAGATCCCTTAAAAAAACTGGAAATAAAACTGCCATATGACCCAGGAATACCACTGTTGGGCATGCACACTGAGGAAATCAGAATTGAAATAGACATATGTACCCCAATGTTCATTGCAGCACTATTTACAATAGCTAGGACTAGGAAGTAACCTAGATGTCCATTGGCAGATGAATGGGTAAGGAAGTTGTGGTACATATACACAATGGAATATTACTCAGCATTAAAAAAGAATGCATTTGAGTCAGTTGTAATGAGTTGGGTGAAACTGGAGCCTATTTTACAGAGTGAAATAAGTCAGAAAGAGAAACACAAATACTGAATATTAGCACATGCAAATGGAATTTAGAAAGACAGTAGCAATGACCCTATATGCAAGACAGCAAAAGAGACACACATGTAAACTACAGGCTTTTGAACTATGTCAGAGAAGGCAAGGATGGGATAATTTGAAAGAATAGCATTGAAACATATGTATTACCTATGTAAAACAGATGATGAGTGCAAGTTCCATGCATGAAGCAAGGCACTCAAAGCTAGTGCTCTGGGACAACCCAGAGGGATAGGGTGGGGAGGAAGGTGGGAGGGATGTTCAGGATAGGGGGACACATGTGCACCCGTGGTTGATTCATGTTGATGTGTTGAAAAAACCAGCACAATATTGTAAAGTAATTGGCCTCTAATTAAATAAAAAAAGATAATTTGAAAGAAAGACAAGAGATAACATGTGCTGGCAAAAATGTGGGAAAAGGGGAATATTTGTATACTGTTGATGGGAATATAAGTTGTTATAACCACCATTACAAAATATGGAGGGTTCTCAAAATATTAAACTTGGAGCTATCATATACTTTAGCTATTACACTTTTGGGTATATATTTCAAGGAAAGGAAACAAGTTGTTGGAGAAATATATTATTCCTGTGTTTATTGAAGCATTATTCATAATAGCCAAGTAATGAAAACATTCTAAGTGTCCATCAACAGATGAATGTATAATGAAGATATAAAATGAAACAGTGTTAAGCTATGAACAAAGGAAATCCTGGTATTTACAACACAATGGATTAACCTTGAGGACATTATGCTAAGTGAAATTAAAGAAAGACAATTACTGTGTGATTCCACTTATATGTGGAACCTAAGAAACCCATTAAAAGCAGAGAACAGATTGGTGGCTGTTAGGTTTGAGGGATGAGATGTGAGTAGAGGAAATAACTGATTCTTATACACATCTAAACAAGTTGTTGGAGAAATATATTATTCCTGTGTTTATTGAAGCATTATTCATAATAGCCAAGTAATGAAAACATTCTAAGTGTCCATCAACAGATGAATGTATAATGAAGATATAAAATGAAACAGTGTTAAGCTATGAACAAAGGAAATCCTGGTATTTACAACACAATGGATTAACCTTGAGGACATTATGCTAAGTGAAATTAAAGAAAGACAATTACTGTGTGATTCCACTTATATGTGGAACCTAAGAAACCCATTAAAAGCAGAGAACAGATTGGTGGCTGTTAGGTTTGAGGGATGAGATGTGAGTAGAGGAAATAACTGAAGGTGTTCAAAAGGTACAACTTTCAGTTATAAGATTAATAAGATTTGGAGATTTAATGTACAGCATGGTAAGTAGAGCTGAATATGTTGTACATGTATCTGAAAGCTGTTGAAGTAGATTTGAAAAGTTCTCACCACATATAAAAACATGATAACTATGTGAGGTTATGAACGTATTAACAAACCTTATTGCATATTATTTTGCAATATGTACACATATAAGAAATCATCTTAACTTATACAATGATATATGTCAATTGCATCTCAGCAAAGCTTGAAAAAATGATGTCACATATATTTTAGTATTTATCAATTATCACATTAAAAAGCAAAAGGAAATAGGCAAAAGCTAATTTTAGTAATGCACTTAGTCCAACATACTTCAAAAATTACAACTTTAAAATGCAATCAATATAAACATTATTAATGAGATATTTAAAGATACTTTTCATACAAAGGTTTCAGAGTCTAGTGTGTATGTTGCATTCATAGCACATCTCAATTCACTCTAGCCATTTTTCAAGTGCTCAATAGCCATATTTGGTTAAAGGAAATTGTATTGGATGACATGTTGTTGCAGTTCAGTTGCTAAGTAATGTCCAACTCTTCGTGACTCCATGGACTGCAGCACTCCAGGCTCCTCTTTCCTCTGCTATCTCCCAGAATTTGCCAAAATTCATATCTGTTGAATTGGTGATAACATTCAATCATCTCATCCTCTGTCATCTTCTCTTTCTGCCTTCAATCTTTCCCAGTATCAGGGTCTTTTCCAATGAACTGACTGTTCACATCAGCTGTTCACATCAGTATTTGAGCTTCAGCATCAGTCCTTTCAGTGAATACTGACGGTTGATTTCCTTTAGGATTGACTGGTTTGATCTCCTTGCTGTTTGAGGGATTCTGAAGAGTTCAAAAGAATAAATTCTTCCATGCTTTGCCTTCTTTATGGTCCAGGTATCACATCTATACATGACTACTGGAAAGACCATAGCCTTGAATATATGGACCTTTGTCAACAAAGTGATATCTTTGCTTTTTTAACACAATGTCTAGGTTTGTCATAGCTTTTCTTCCAAGAAGCAAGAGTCTTCCAATTTAATGACAGCAGTCACTGTCTTCCATGATTTCCAAGTCCAAGAAGAGGAAATCTGTTGCTGCTTTCACCTTTCCCTTTCTATTTGCCATGTAAGATGGTAGGTGTTACAAGAGGGCATCAGAAGGCAGACACACTGAAACCATACTCACAGTTATCTAGTCAATCTAATCACATTAGAACCACAGCCTTGTCTAGCTCAATGAAACTATGTCATGCCCGTGGAGCAACCCAAGACAGGCAGGTCATGGTGGAGAGGTCTGACAGAATGTGGTTCACTGGAGAAGGGAATGGCAAACCACTTCAGTATTCTTGCTTTGAGAACACCATGAACAGTAGGAAAAGCTAAAATGATAGAATACTGAAAGAGATACTCCCCAGGTTAGTAGGCGCCCAATATGCTACTGGAGATCAGTGGAGAAATAATTCCAGAAAGAATGAAGGGATGGAGCCAAAGCAAAAACAATACCCACTTGTGGATGTGACTGGTTGCTGAGGTCCAGCCCTGGTGGATCCAGGTGATTCGAAGGTGGAGATGGCGTCAGCGTCCTTGGAATAACTTAATTAATTACAGATAGAGAGGGATTAGGAAATTAGCATAGAAAAAGAGGCCAAATAACTTGGTTCACATGGAATACCAATCACCACCTATGAAGGCCACAGGCGTCCTTCCATTCTCCTGAAGGAGAGGAGGCACTGAGCCCCACCCCCCAGTCCGATCTTAGAAGCCCAGGCAAAATTAGTAGGCTTGGTGGGTCCCCACGCACCAGCTGGGAATTCAGCCAGAAAATAGTAAGAGTGAAAAAGGAGCTGAATAACTTGGCTTACGCGGGATACCAATAAAATTCCAAGACAAGGAATTTGCACCATCTATGTTGGGCCACCGACGCCACTTGAATATCAGAAGTGCCCCTCCTTGGGCTCCTTCTTACGTGGGCTTGAAAACTGGGGCAAGTAAGTAGACGTGGCAAGTACCCACACTCCAGATGGGAATTCAGCCAAAAAAGGGGGGAGCAGAAAAGAACGACATGAGGGAATCAGTGTTTCTGGAAACTGATCTGATTTCTTTATTTTGGGGTTTGCTTATATACCTTTTGTTACATATAGGAATGAATACAGAGTCACATGGAGGTCCGCAGTCCTGATATTATCAAAATCAGGTACTTCACATAAAAAAGGTCTTAGGGGTTTTACATCATCTTCAAGCCATTTCTTCCTGCTGACATTTACAACTCTTTCTTTCTGATAACCAAATAACTTATTTTTTCCAAGGGCGTTTTTTCTTAAACCAAGCACCACCCTCCAAATAAAGTTGCATTCCTATAGGGTGAGGGTATAGTGAGTTACAATCAAGAAAGGAATTTATTTAATCCAAGGTTAACATGATTAATCTTAAAAGTTAATACTTATTTCTCCTATATGCTTAAAGGTTAATACTTATTCTCCCATCTGCTAGTTATATTCATTATAAGGGCAGGTAATATGGAGATTTAGCAGAAAACATCAGCCCAACAAATGAAAATCATTTTACCAATGTTCCTCTTAAGATCTACTTAGTCATAATATAGTGATAAAGTTACGTTTTCACATAGTAAGGACACAATGATTTATAACAAAGTACAGTGATCGATTACAAAAAAGAAAGTTCATTAACTCAAAAAGTCTAGCATTGTTAACCTTAAAAACTACTATATTTCCTTTTCTATATTCCAAATACATTGATTAATATATTCCCAGGTGCCTAAGGATATGGGGGCCTGGTGGCAATCATTGACTCAACAAGAAGAAAAAGCCCTATGTTAATTAAGACTCTCAAAATACTCCAAAACTCTCTGCTGTTTATGGTTGAGAGGTAGTAAACAATCATGTGTCTGCAGAGAGGTTTAACCTGAGACGCCCTTGTCCCACCTAGGGCAGGGAATTAGCAGCAATTATTGACACAACAAATGAAAAAAACCCTTCACCAATATAATTCCCAACCAACTATACTAATAATTTCTAACTTCCCACAAGAATTTGCCTTTAGTAAGTCCAAAACATCTCGTTCCTCTCACAGGTATGGGTTGTAAACAATCACATGTGGCCGGATGAACCTATACAGGTGGGCTAGATAACTTTCAATCAAAACACTCTTGTCACGCCCAGGAATTTTTATTGCCTTGGAGCTGCACTTTTACTCCTTCTCCGAGAGAAATGGTTATGGGGGAGAGCCCCCCGTAAAGTCAGAGGTGTAGGTGAAAGTACAAGACAGACTCTGGTTTTGGGGTTAGATGCTTGGGAGCAGAGGATTTCCTGAGGCTTGATCACGCCTTTGCATATGCCGAAGCCTCCTTCCTCATGACCTTTGCCATGGGCAGAGTTCCTCACGCTGGCTCCCCGCAACTAGTGATAGAAGCAAGGTCCAATGCTGTAAAGAGCAATATTGCATAGGAATCTGGAATGTCAGGTCCATGAATCAAGGCAAATTGGATGTGCTCAAACAGGAGATGGCAAGAGTGAACGTTAACATTCTAGGAATCAGCAAACTAAAATGAACTGGAATGGGTGACTTTAACTCAGATGGCCATTATATCTACTACTGTGGGCAGGAATCCCTCAGAAGAAATGGAGTAGCCATCATGGTCAACAGAAGAGTCTGAAATGCATTGCTTGGATGCAATCTCAAAAATGACAGAATGATCTCTATTCGTTTCCAAGGCAAACCATTCAGTATCACAGTAATCCAAGTCTATGCCCCAACCAGTAACGCTGAAGAAGCTGAAGTTTAATGGTTCTATGAAGACCTACAAGACCTTTTAGAACTAATAACCCCAAAAGATGTCCTTTTCATTATAGGGGACTGGAATGAAAAGTAGGAAGTCAAGAAACACCTGGAGTAGCAGGCAAATTTGGCCTTGAAATACAGAATGAAGCACGGCAAAGACTAAAAGAGTTTAGCCAAGAAAATGCACTGGTCATAGCAAGAGAGTTCCAGAATAAACATCTATTTCTGCTTTATTGACTATACCAAAGCCTTTGACTGTGTGGATCACAATAAACTGTGGAAAATTCTGAAAAAGATGGGAATACCAGACCACCTGATCTGCCTCTTGAGAAATCTGTAGGCAGGTCAGGAAGCAACAGTTAGAACTGGACATGGAACAACAGAGAGTCCTGGCGTGCTGCGATTCATGGGTTCACAGAGTCGCACACTGAGCGACTGAACTGAACTGAACTGAGGATGTGGGTCATAAAGGATCTTTCTGTGACTTGTCAGCGAGTGTACTGTCTTTGTGTTCCTCTAAGAGTTCTATAGTTTCTGATCTTACATTTAGATCTTTACTTCATTTTGAGTTTATCTCTGTGTATGAAGTTAAGAAATGTTCTAATTTCATTCTTTTACATGTAAATTTCCGGTCTTGCCAGCACTGCTTATTGAAGAGACAGTTTTTTCTCCATTGTATATTCTTGCCTCCTTTGTCAAAGATAAGTTGCCCATAGGTGTGTGGATTTATCTGTGGGCTTTCTATTTTGTTCCATTGGTCTATATCCCTATTTTTGTGCTAGTACCATACCATCTTGATGACTAGCTTTGTAGTATAGGCTGAAGACAGAAAGATTGATTCCTCCAGTTCCATTCTTCCTTTTCAAGATTACTTTGGTCGTTTGAAGTCTTTTGTGTTTCCATATAAATTGTGAGATTTTTTGTTTTAGTTCTATGAAAAATACCATTGGCAGTTTAATAGTGATTGCATTGAATCCATAGATTGTTTTTGGTAGTATAGTAATTTTTACAATATGGATTCTTCCAATCCAAAAAGATAGTATATCTCTCCATTTGTTTGTATCATCTTTGATTTCTTCCATGAATGTCATAGTTTTCTGCATACGGGATTTTTATCTGTTCAGTACGTTTATTCCTAAGTATTTTATTCTTTTGTTTGCAATGGTGAATGGGATTGATTCCTTAATTTTCCTTTTTTATTTTTTATTGTTAGTGTATAGAAATACAAAGCATTTCTGTGTATTAATTCTATATCTTGTGTCTTTATTATATTCATTGATTAACTCTAGTAATTTTCTCATGTTATCTTTAGGGTTTTCTATGTATAGTATCAGACTTCCCAAGTGGCACTAGTGGTAAAGAACTTGCCTGCCAATGCAGGAGATGTAAGAGACATCGGTTTGATCCTTGGGTCAGGAAAATCCCCTGGTGGAAGACATGACAACCCACTCTAGTATTCTTGCTTGGAGAATCCCCATGGACAGAGGTGCCTGGCAGGCTACAGGCTATAGGGTCACAAAGAATTGGACATGACTGAAGTGACTTAGTACACACGCACATGTATAGAGTCATGTCATCTAAAAACAGTGAGAGTTTTATTTCTTTTCCAATCTGGATTCTATTTACTTATTTTTATTCTCTGATTGTTCTGGGTAGGACCTCGAAAACTATGTTGAATAACTGGCGAGAGTGGGCACTCTTCTTGCTCCTGGTTTTAGAGGAAATGCTTTCAGTTTTTCACCATTGAGTATAATGCTTGTTGTGGGTTTGTGGTACATGGTATTTATTATGTTGAGATATGTTCCTTCTGTGCCTACTCTTTGGAGAGGTTTTTTTCTTTTTTTTTCATACATTGGTGTTTAATTTTGTCAAAAGCTTTCTCTGCATCTATAGAGGTGATCATATGGTTTTTATCATTCAATTTGTTATTATGTTGTATCACACTGATTAATTGCCTGTATTGAAGAATTCTTGCATCCTTGGAATAAAGCCTATTTGATCATACTCTGTTTTGCAGCATTGACTTCCACCATTCTATCTTCCAGGTCACTTATCCATTCTTTTGCCTCAGTTATTCTGCTCTTGATTCCTTCTAATGTATTGTTCATCTATGTTTGTTCTTTAGCTCTTCCAGGTTTTTTGTAAACATTTCTTGCATATTCTCCACTCTTTTTCTGAGCTCCTGAATCATCTTCACTACTATTATTCTGAATTATTTTCAGGGAATTTGCTTATCTACACTTTATTTAGTTGTCTTTTTCTGGAGATTTATCTTGATTCTTCATCTGGAACATAATCCTATTTCTTTTCATTTCACAGAAATTACATAGCTTTCTATGACTGTGATATTAGTTCTGGAGGCTGCTGGGATTGAAATTCTTATTTCTTCAGTCTGCCCTCTGGTGGATGTGATTAAGAGGCTTGTGCAAGCTTCTTGATGGGAGGGACTGGCTGTGGGGGAAACTGGGTCTTGCCCTGATGGGTGGGGCCATGCTCAGTAAAACTTTAATTCAGTTGTCTGCTGATGGGTGGGGCCTTGCTCCCCCATTAGTTATTTGGCCTGAGGCAACATAGTTCTGGGGTCTACAGGCTCTATTGTAGGGCTATTGGTAAGCTCCAAGAGGATTTACCCCAAGACACATCTCCCTGGACTGCTGCTGCCAGTGCTCCTGTCCCGTGGCAGACCCCTGCAGCAAACCCTCAAACACTCACAGGTGGGACTGACTCAGCCTCCTGTGGGGTCATTGCTGCTTTCCCCTGGGTCCTGGTATGCACAAGATTTTGTTTGTGTCCTCCAAGGGTCTGTTTTCCCAATCCTGTTAATGCTCTGTAATCAAATTCCAAAGGCCTTTGAAGTCAAATTCCCTGGAAATTCCCAGTCACATGGTCTGGTCCTCAGGCTAGGGAGCCTGATGTGGGGCCTAGAACCTTTACAACAGTGTGAGAACTTCTTTGGCATTATTGTTTTCCAGTTTATGGCTTACCCACTTGGAGGGTATAGGATTTGATTTTATCATAATTGTGCCCCTCCTACCATTTCATTGCAGCTTCTCATTTGTCCTTGAATATGGGGTATCTTTTTTGTGGTGGGTTCTAGTGTCTTCCTGTCAATGGTTGTTCAACAGCTAATAGTAATTTTGGTGCTTTGGCAAGAGATGAGCACACATCCTCTACTCCACCATCTTGAACCAATCTCCAGTGCTCATTTAATTATGATGTATGATCTTTTAAATATGTTGTTGAATTCTGTTAGCTAGAATTTTGTTGAGGAATTTTATATCTATGTTCATCGGTGATATAGGCCCATAATTTTCTTTCTTTGTGGCATCTTTGTATGGTTTTGATACCAGGGTGACAGTGGCCTTATAGAAAGAGCTTGGGAGCTTTCTTTCCTCTGCAACTTTCTGGAAGAGTTTGAGAATGATAGATGTTAGCTATTCTCTAAACTTTTGATAGAAGCTGCCTGCAAAGTCATCTGGCCCTGGGCTTTTGTTTGTTGGAAGATTTTTTATTGTGACTGTTCTGTTCATGCTATTTCTTTCTGATTCAGTTTTAAAAATTTATATTTTTCTAAGATTTTGTCCATTTCTTCCAAGTTGTGCATTTTATTGATGCACTGTTGCTCTTCATAGTCTCTTGTGATCCTTTGTATTTCTGCATAGTCTGTTTTAAATTGTCCTTTCTCATTTCTAATTTTATTGATTTGAATATTTTCTCTGTTTTTCTTGGTGAGTCTACCTAATGGTTTGTAGATCTCGTTTGTCGTATCAAAGAATCAACTTGTAGCTTTATTGGGTTTTGCTATTGTTTCATTCATTTTTCATTTACTTTTGCTCAATATTTATGATTTCTTTCCTTCTACTAATTTTAGGTTTCTTGTTCTCTTTTTTGTGATTGCTTTAAGTGTAAGGTTGCTTATTGGATGTTTCTCTTGTTTCTTAAGGTAGACTTTCACTGCTATAAACTTTCTTCCTAGGACTGTTTTTATTTCGTCCCATATGTTTTGAGTTATTATGTAATCATTGTCATTTGCTACTATGTATATTTTAACATTTTCTCTTTGATTTCCTTAGTGACTTCTTGGTTATTCAGTGATGTAT
>SJYC01048537.1:0-16582 GCA_006408675.1 Madoqua kirkii | reverse complement strand
AAAAAAAATCTTAACAAAATGATGTCAACATTGCTAAACATTAGAGAAAAGCAAATCTAAACTATACCAAGGTATCACATCACACCAGTTAGAATGACAACTGTCAAAATTTGTACAAACAATAAGTGCTGGAGAGGGTGTGGAGATAAAAGGAACACTCCTCCACCCATGCTTGGGATGGAAATTGGTAACAGTCTTTATGAGGGACTCTGTGAGGGTTCCTTCAACCATGAAGAGAATGAAATCAGAAAACTCCTTAACACTATACACAAAATAAACCCCAAATAGTATAAGTACCTAAATGCAAAGACAGATACTATGAAATTATTGAGAAAAAATATAAACAGGACATGATTTAAAATACAGGCAGCAAATTCTTTGTGGATCCACCTCTTAAAATAACAGAAAATAAACCACAAAGCAGAAAATGGGACCAAATTAACCATAAAACATTTGTGTACCAAAGGAAACCCTAAACGAAGCAGAACAACCACCCTCAAACTAGGAAGAAATATTTGCAAAGAAAGATACCCCCAAGGGACAATAACAGCTGCCCTCAGGAAACAGCCTATGGCTGGCACTAGAGAAATAAATTCCAAACACAGCTGCCTTTCAGGAAGCCAATGCCCAAAGCTAAATTACCCTCATATCATTTAAGGAAGAAAAAGAAAACACAAACTCAAACCTCCCCTACCAAACAAGATGCTCAGCATTCCTAATTGCTGCAGAAATGCCAATCGAAAAGATGATGGGAAATCAAATCCCACCACTCACAATGGCCAACGTCACACATCTGCAACAATAAATATGGGATGGAATCTGAGGGAGGAAAAATCACCCTAAACTCTCGGTGGGAATATACGTTGGCAGCAGCCAGCATCATGCCAGTCTCCGAATGCCAGAAACAAAACGATCAAGTCCTGCTAAGCCGAGAATTCAACATCCCCCGACTTTGGCCTGTATCCTGAGAAAGCCATCGGTCAAAAGGCACAAGCACCCCAACAAACCTCCAGCATGACTTCAGCTGAGATACACAGCCACGAAAATCTCCAACAAGAAGCTAAAGCTTAAACAAGAAGTGTAGATATATTCAGCAGACTATTTCTCACTCATTAAAAATCACCACTGAAATTAGGGAATTAGGACACTGGGAGCCACAGGGATAGACCTTGAAGGATCATACACTAAGGGGAATCAGGCAGAGAAAGACTATTGTATATGAGGTACATTCCAGGCAAAATAAAAATAGACATGCAAGTCACCAAATTTACAACCCAAAAAGAGACTCTGAGGATTCAAAGTCAAACATCAGTCAGTTCAGTCACTCAGTCGTGTCCGACTCTTTGCGACCCCATGAATCACAGCATGCCAGGCCTCCCTGTCCATCACCAACTCCTGGAGTTTACCCAAACTCATGTCCATTGAGTTGATGATGCCATCCAGC
This sequence comes from Madoqua kirkii, assembly GCA_006408675.1. Lineage (NCBI taxonomy): Eukaryota > Metazoa > Chordata > Mammalia > Artiodactyla > Bovidae > Madoqua > Madoqua kirkii. The sequence continues at coordinate 15,138 of SJYC01048537.1, read as the reverse complement.
CATCTCATCCTCTGTCGTCCCCTTCTCCTCCTGCCCCCAATCCCTCCCAGCATTAGGGTCTTTTCCATTGAGTCAACTCTTTACATGAAGTGGCCAAAGTATTAGAGTTTCAGCTTCAACATCAGTCCTTCCAATGAACACCCAGGACTGATCTCCTTTAGGATGGAATGGTTGGATCTCCTTGCAGTCCAAGGAACTCTCAAAAGCCTTCTCCAACACTACAGTTCAAAAGCATCAATTCTTCGGCACTCAGCTTTCTTCACAGTCCATCTCTCACATCCATACATGACCACTGGAAAAACCATAGCCTTGACTAAATGGACCTTTGTTGGCAAGGTAATGTCTCTGCTTTTGAATATGCTCTCTAGGTTGGTCATAACTTTTCTTCCAAGGAGTAAGTGTCTTTTAATTTCATGGCTGCAATCACCATCTTCAGTGATTTTTGGAGCCCCAAAATATAAATTCTGACACTGTTTCCCCACCTATTTCCCATGAAGTGATGGGACCAGATGCCATGATCTTCGTTTTCTGAATGTTGAGCTTTAAGCCAACTTTTTCACTCTCCTCCTTCACTTTCATCAAGAGGCTTTTTTAGTTCCTCTTCACTTTTTGCCATAAGGGTGGTGTCATCTGCATATCTGAGGTTATTGATATTTCTCCTGGCAATCTTGATTCCAGCTTGTGCTTCCTTCCAGCCCAGTGTTTCTCGTGATGTACTCTGCATATAAGTTAAATAAGCAGGGTAACAGTACACAGCCCTGACGTACTCCTTTTCCTATTTGGAACCAGTCTGTTGTTCCATGTCCAGTTCTAACTGTTGCTTCCTGACCTGCATATAGATTTCTCAAGAGGCAGGTCAGGTGGTCTGGTATTCCCATCTCTTTCAGAATTTTCCACAGTTTATTGTGATCCACACAGTCAAAGGCTTTGGCATAGTCAATAAAGCAGAAATATATGTTTTTCTGGAATTCTCTTGCTTTTTCCATGATCCAGCAGATGTTGGCAATTTAATGTTTCCTCTGCCTTTTCTAAAATCAGCTTGAACATCTGGATGTTCATGGTTCATGTATTGCTGAAGCCTGGCTTGGAGAATTTTGAGCATTACTTTACTAGCATGTGAAATGAGTGCAATTGTGTGGAAGTCTGAGCATTCTTTGGCATTGCCTTTCTTTGGGATTGGAATGAAAACTGACCTCTTCCAGTCCTGTGGCCATTGTGAGTTTTCCAAATCTGCTGGCATTTGAGTGCAGCACTTTCACAGCATCATCTTTCGGGATTTGAAATAGCTCAACTGGAATTCCATCACCTCCACTAGCTTTGTTCATAGTGATGCTTTCTAAGGCCCACTTGACTTCACATTCCAGGATGTCTGGCTCTAGGTGAGTGATCACACCATTGTGATTATCTGGGTCGTGAAGATCTTTTTTGTACAGTTCTTCTGTCTATTCCTGCCACTTCTTAATATATTCTGCTTCTGTTAGGTCCATACCATTTCTGTCCTTTATCAAGGACAACTGAAGGGTTGTGAATGAAATAGGAGGTCTGTACCTACACAGACAGGAAAGGTATATCTGCAGAAGATAATCCATAAGGATGTCCTCTTCCTTCCTTCTTCCTTCCACGTATATACAGAAATATGTATCTTGAACCTATACACAGAAGTCTCTTTCTCGAAGAGATATACACAAAAATTAACTATCTTCCTTTTTTGTATCCACAGAAAAGCATATCTGAGACGGATAATTTCAAAGGCCCCTATGCTCAGCACTCTGCTCATTATTCTATGGCAAAAATCCAAACAACCATAGACATACCTCATAGATATGTGATACCTGAATCCCGTGATGTCCACTGACAGTGGTCACAATGTGGCAAATCGACAATGCTATGCTGTAGCATCAACAAGATGTTAAAGAAAGGTAAGTAAATCAGTGCCTTTTCTATGATTTCCAATCTCCCTGACACGGGATGCTATCCCATTGCTGGAGGCTGAGGAGGCTTGGGTCCCACTTTGGATCTGGGGGTGGTTGACACAGCCTGGCACGGTGCCCTGTGTTGAATCCTACTGAAATATCTACTGTCTCCTACATTCTGGCTGGGGTCAGGGTTGTGAGTGGCATTAAGGCCTCAAACAATCGCAGGCAAGGCTCAGCCTAGTCCTTGCATGATGCTGGAGTTCCCAGCTCAAGTCTAATTTCTGACAGTGCAGCCTCCTAGCACCCAAGCACTCTCAGCAGTGTGCTGTGGACCCCGAAGGGATGAACCTGGACCGGGTGTTTGTGTGATGCTCCAGAGGGAAAAAGTCCTGAGACTCAAGTCCTTTCGTGTTTGCTCAGGCACATTCCACTCTATTTCTCTTCCCAGGAAACCAACTTCCTCTAAGGCTTTGGCTATTCCAGGAACCAAAGGGAGGCCTGAATAGTGCTGTCGTCTTCTGGACAATTTCAGTAACTACTGTTTTATCTCCAGAGTTCACTGGCACCTCAGTTCACAAGGACTGCTGCTGCTAAATCACCGACTCTGTGCGACCCCATAGAGGGCAGCCCACCAGGCTCCGCTTCACTCTATTTCTCTTCCCAGGAAACCAACTTCCTCTAAGGCTTTGGCTATTCCAGGAACCAAAGGGAGGCCTGAATAGTGCTGTTGTCTTCTGGACAATTTCAGTAACTACTGTTTTATCTCCAGAGTTCACTGGCACCTCAGTTCACAAGGACTGCTGCTGCTAAATCACCGACTCTGTGCGACCCCATAGAGGGCAGCCCACCAGGCTCCGCTGTCCCTGGAATTCTCCAGACAAGAACACTGGAGTGGGCTGCCATTTCCTTTTCCAATGCATGAAAGTGAAAAGTGAAAGTGAAGTCGCTAAGTTGAATCCAACTCTTAGCGACCCCATGGACTGCTGCCCACCAGGCTCCTCCATCCATGGGATTTTCCAGGCAAGAGTGCTGGAGTGGGTGCCATCACCTTCTCTGTCACAAGGACTGGGGTTATGTTAATGACAGATCCCTGAGAAAATGTCCTGGGGCAGTACTGGAAAAATAATCTCCAAACACAACCAGCTTGCAGGAACCCAACTGTCAGAGGCAAGTTGTCCTGACACCCATTAAGGAAAAAAAAAATCAAACCTCCACAGCAGAACAAGATACTAAGGATCCCTAATTGCTGAAGGAATGTCAGTCAGAACGACAGTGGTAAATCAAATGTCACAGTCACGATCACCACAAATCTACAAGCAGTAAATTTGGGAGAGAGCCTGGAGGAAAAGGAATGCCCCTAAGGATCTCTGTGGATAAATATGATGGCAACAGCCCGGAAAATGGACAGTCTCGAACGCCTGGAAAGAACTCTCCCAAGAGGTTAAGTGTAGGATCTGACATTCCCATACCTGGGCCTAGATCCTGAGAGAACCACCGATCAAAAGTCATATGCACCCCAAGGAACACCGCAGCGCTGCTTCCAGTAACCAAGGCACACAGCCATCAAAATCTCCAACGAGAGGCTAAAGCTTAAACATGATGCGGTATGTATACCTGGTAGACTATTTCTCATTGAAATTAGGGAATTAGGACACTGGGAGCCACAGGGATGGACCTTGAAGGATCCTACACAAAAGAAAGTCAGTCAGGCAAAACAAAACTATGGTATATGAGGTATATTCCAAGAAAAACAAATATATGAGGCAACATACTTACAATTCAAAAAGCGACTCAGAATCCAAAGTCAAACAAAGTGTTCAAGAAAAAACAAGTGAAGGGCTGTGAATGAATTAGAAGTTCCGTACCTACACAGACAAGAAATGCATGTCTGTAACAGATAATCCATGAGGATTATCTTCATCCTTCCTTCATTCTGCATATACACAGAAATCTTTATCTCTAACCTATACACAGAAATCTCGAAGATATACCTCAAAAATTAACTATCTTCCTTCTTTGTATACACAAAAAAGTGTATCTGGGATACATAATCCACAAGGACCTGATGCTCAGCATTCTGCTTGACATTCTGTGGCCAAAAAAAAAAAAAAATAACAAAGTGTTCAAGAAAAAACAAGTGAAGGGCTGTGAATGAATTAGAAGTTCCGTACCTACACAGACAAGAAATGCATGTCTGTAACAGATAATCCATGAGGATTATCTTCATCCTTCCTTCATTCTGCATATACACAGAAATCTTTATCTCTAACCTATACACAGAAATCTCGAAGATATACCTCAAAAATTAACTATCTTCCTTCTTTGTATACACAAAAAAGTGTATCTGGGATACATAATCCACAAGGACCTGATGCTCAGCATTCTGCTTGACATTCTGTGGCCAAAAAAAAAAAAAGAATAGAGATACCATATGATGATTAAATATCTGATCAGTGAGCTGTAAACTGACAAAAATCACAACACTTCAAATTGACTATACTGCAAGGTAGCATCTGGAAAATGTTAAAGAAAAAGAAAGAATAGCAGTTCCTACTCTATGACCCCCCAACCTCCCTGATTTGGGATGCTATCCCATCCCTGGAGGCTGAGCAGGCTTGGGTCCCACTGCTGAATCAGGGTGGGGTCGATACAGCCTGGTAGGGAACCCGTCACTGAACCCTTTTGAATTGTCTACTGTGTTCCCTGTCTGGCTAGGACAAGAGTCCACATGGCATTTTGGGCCTGAGGAATTTCAAGGCAAAATTCAGCTAGCCTCAACCTCCCCTCAGAGAAGGCAATGGCACTCCACTCCAGCACTCTTGCCTGGAAAATCCCATGGATGGAGGAGCCTGGTAGGCTGCAGTCCATGACTGAGTGACTTCACTTTCACTTTTCACTTTCATGCATTGGAGAAGGAAATGGCAGCCCACTCCAGTGTTCTTGCCTGGAGAATCCCAGGGACGGGGAGCCTAGTGGGCTGCCGTCTATGGGGTCGCACAGGGTCGGACACGACTGAAGCGACTTAGCAGCAGCAGCAGCAACCTCCCCTGGTGCTGGGGATCCCAGTCCAAGCCTCTTTCCTGAGAGTGCAGCCTCCTAGCACCTAAGCACCCTCAGCAGTGTACTGTGGACGCTGAAGGGATTAGTCTGGACACAATGTTTGTGAGGCTTTAGGGGGAAAAAGTAGTGAGACTCAAGCCCTTTCCTGTTTGCTCAGGCACATTCCACTCCATCTCACAGCCCTGGAAGCCAACTTGCCCTAAGGCTCTCGTTGCCCCCAGGAACCAAGGTGGGTCTGAAAAAGTGCTGCCATTTTGTGAACATTTCCTGGAACTATAACTTGATTGCTTCTGCTCACAGGCACCTCAGTTCCCAAGGCCTGGGGTTCTGCGAATGACAGCCGCTGTCAGGAAACGTCCTGCGGCCGGCACCGGAGAAATAAATTCCAAACACAGCCGACTTTCAGGAAGCTGAACCAAAGCTACATTGTCCTCACACCCTTTAAGGAAAAAAAAAAAGAACACAAACCCAAACCTCCCCCACCATACAACCTCTCCCAACATTCCTAATTGCTGCAGAAATGCCAGTCGAAAAGACCATGGGAAGTTAAATCCTACTGTTAGACCCGGAGAAGGCCTAATCACCGGAACCGTCTTCCCACAGATCACCAAGACCAGGAGTTCGATGCAAACCACAAGAGGATTTTATTGAACCGGCGCGCCGGGGTTCAGTCACCTCCGAGGAGGAACGAACCTCGAGCCCCGGTTGAGAAGAATTTTTATACAGAAAAATCACAAGCAGGCGGGAATAGGGTTAGGACAATATGATTGGCGCACAGGTTTTTATCTTTTACAGGGATTGGCTCATTTGTTTATCATCAGGTCCAAACGGCTCGCTAGACTGCATCTTGACAATTAGTTATTACCTGGGAATTAACTTTCTGGAAAGTCTCTGAAGGAAAAGCAAACCCCCTGGGGCTCTAGTGAAGGCCGGAGGGCCATAAATTCCTGTGGAGTCCGGAGAGCCTAAAACAATAGATAAGGACCTGCCTTCCTGCTGGCGCCTGAAGGCCGCATTCCAGGAGATAGGGTGCACCTCCCCCCGGAAAGCTCCTTAGAGAGCCTAATGGCCATATGGGATAAGGGCCTGATTTTCAAGGTTTAGTGAAAAGGTTTTAGTGAAAATTTAACTCTTTCTTTCACTACCACTCCCAATGGCCAACAATTAATATGGGATGGAGTCTGGGGGACAAAGAATCGCCCTAAGCTCTCAGTGGGAATATATATCAGCAGCAGCCAGTATCATGGCCAGTCTCCAAATGCCTGGAAAAAAAAATCAAGTTATACTAAGCTGAGGATCCGACATTCCCCAACTTTGACCTGTATCCTGAGAAAACCATTGATCAAAAGGCACAAGCACCACAACAAACCTCCAGCATGACTTCCAGTAGCCGAGATGTACAATCACAAAATCTCCAACAAAAAGTTAAAGCTTAAACAAGAAGTGTAGATATATTCAGCAGACTATTTCTCACTCATTAAAAATCACCACTGAAATTCGGAAATTAGGACACTGGGAGCCACAGGGATGGACCTTGAAGGATCATACACTAAGGGAAGTCAGTAAGACAGAGAAAGCCTATGGTATATGAGATACATTCCAGGAAAACAAGCATACGAGGCAACATCTTTACAGTCCAAAAAGACTCTGAGAATCCAAAGTCAAACAAAGTCTTCAAGAAAAGTAAAGGGCCTTGAATGAATTAGGAGTTCTGTACCTACACAGACAAGAAATGTTGTAATAGATAATCCATGAGGATTATCCTCGTCGTTTCTTCATTCTACATGTACACAGGACTCTGTATCTCCAACCTATACACAGAAATCTCTAAGAGACATACTTCAAAAATTAAGTGTCTTCCTTCTTTGTATACACAAAAAAGTGTATCTGGGATACATAATCCATGAGGACCTGATGCTCAGCATTCTACTTGACATTCTGTGGCCAAAATAAAAAAAGAATAGAGATAGCACATGATGATTAAATATCTGATCAGTGAGCTGTATACTGACAAAAATCACAACACTTCAAATTGACTATATTGCAAGATAGTGTCTGGAAAATGTTAAAGAAAAGGAAAGAGTTTCAGTTCCTGCTCTGTGACTCCCAGCCTCCCGACTTGGGATGCTCTCCCACCCCGGGAGGCTTCTGCCCGACTCCTGGACTGGTGTGCGGCAGAGCCTGGAATGTGGAATGACAACTGCCCCGAGGAAACGTCCAGGCCAGATTACTGGAGAAAAATCTGAAACACAGCTGACTTTCAGGAAACCAGCTGCCAAAGGTAAATTGTGTCCATACCCTTTAAGGCAAAACAAACAAACAAACAAACAAACAAAACAAATGCAAGTCTCCACCACAGGACATGATACTAATATTCCCTAAATGCTGGAGGAATGTCAATCACAATGACAATGGAAACTCAAAATTCACTACTCACAATGGCCACCATCACAAGTCTACAAAAAGTAAATTAGGGAGAGAGCCTGGAGGAAAAAGAATCATCCTAAACTGTTGGTGGGAAGATACAATGGCATCAGCCAGTATAATGCACAGTCTTTGAAAGACTGGAAAAAAACTATCAAGGGGTACTAAGCCTAGGATTTGAGAAAAGCTTATATCCTGAGAAAACCGCGCGGTTATGTTAAACACTGCACTGCAATTTGAAAAAACATACTTGATGTATAGCTACAAACACAACAGAAAATCAAGAAGAAAAAATTAGCAAAACAGGATATTTCTTACAACAGAAGATCTGCTTGAGAAGTTTCCTTGCATGAGATTTTTAAAAAAACAAACTAGATTTACTCCTTTAATCTATATTTCTAATTAGTCAAATGAGGCCAATTAATCTACCAACAGGATAACAAGATAAATATGGACAAGAAAGCAGGTTGAAAACATTTTACCAGACACATTTTATTTTTTAATTTTTTTTTCAGACACATTTTATGACATTGTGATAATATCATTAAAAAATACCGAAAATTTTTGATGATTTCCTTTAAAGAATTAATCAAAAGGCGTTCACTTTGAAGATGGAATTTCCATATTTTATATGTGCCAATATTTTCCTGCATAAGTCTTCCCTGGTGGCTCAGAGGTTAAAGTGTCTGCCTGCAATGCGGGAGACCTGGGTTCAATCCCTGGGCAGGAAGATCCCCCGGAGAAGGAAATGACAACCCACTCCAGTATTCTTGCCTGGAGAATCCCATGGACAGAGGAGCCTGGTGGGCTATAGTCCACGGGGTCGCAAAGAGTCGGACACGACTGAGTGACTTCACTTCACTTCATATTTCATGCAGGAAAATTTCATACTACATGCAGGAAAATCTATGCCCATAATTTCCTCTGTGGAATATGGCAAATTTCATATTCCATGTAAGAAAACCTCTGCCCATAATTTCCTGTATGGAATATGGAAAATTCTGATTGAAATTATACTATTTTCAGGAAGATGAATCTACATGTTCTCATACTAAGGCAAGGTTGCCAGAAACAGAAAATGACCATAAGAAATCACATTTGTGTAAAATCTAAAATATGAGACAAATGAACCTACCTATGAAATAGAGATGGAGAAGGAAATGGAAACCCACTCCAGTACTCTTGCCTGGAAAATTCCATGGATGGAGGAGCCTGGTAGGCTATAGTCCATGGGGTCACAAAGAGTCAGACACGACTAAGCAACTAATACACACACACACACACACGAAACAGAGAGAGACTCACAAATCCAGGAGCTAATGGTTGCCAGACTGGGGTAGAAGTTAAGAGATAAAATCACTATCTGAAATGTAATAAATAATAGGATATAGTATGCAGCAGAGAGAAATATAGCCACGATTTTGTAATATTTTTAAATGGAGAATATTCCATTAAAATACTGAATCACTATGTTGTATCCCATACTTTAGTGGAAAAAGAAATAGTGGATTGATAACTATATACACAAAAAATAATCAAGAATGAAGGTTAGCAAAATAAAAATGGGAAAATTTTAGAAATAGAAACCCCTATCAAGAAATTAATTTGAATGAGATTACTAAAAATGTCCATTGGTTCATCCATGAGAATGAACAACATGGAGAATCTTGAAAAAATGAAACACAGAAGTGCCTTAGGAAACAGCAGTCACATGCCTGGGCATAGAGTCAGGGAGAAGCAACATTTTCAAAGACAAGGGTACCCATGCCATCCCTGCCAGACTGGTTTCCATAGCAAGGACACTGCTGCAACCTAAGTGTGGAGGGACACAGAGATGAATAAAGAAAATGGGATATACACACAACGGTATATTAATCAGAAGGAAGAATGAAACAATGTCACGTTCAGGCACAGGGAAGAAGGCAGAGATGCTCATAGCAAGTGAAGTAAGAGAGACAGGGAAACCCACTCCAGTACTCCTGCCTGGAAAAGCCCGTGGATGAAGGACAAATATAAAACAGATGATCTCAACAAACATCCTAGTGGTAGTCATCGGAAAAGGTTTCAAAACAGGGCTGAGTTACAAGAAGCCAATCTTGAGAGGTAAGTTGAACTCACCTTTGAAAACAAATCACCTGAAAAGAGGTCAATATCACTAAATATTAGAGATACAAATTGAAACCCCAGGAAGGTATCACCTCACAGAAGGCAGAATGGCATTGTCAGAAACTCCACAAACAATAAATGCTGGTGAAGATGTGGAGAAAAGGGAATGTTCCCCCCCTGATGCTGGGAATATAAACTGGTAACAGACACTGTGAAGGTAGAGTGAGGGTTATTAAAATAAAGAAAATGAGAATGAGGTTAGAATACTTTTCTAACACAACACATGAGATTAACTTCAAAAAATAGAGATCTAAAGTTCAGGAGAGATTCTATGAGAGTCTTAAGGAAAACATAGGCAGGACACGTGATGATAAAAATTGCAAGGTCTTTTTAAATCCATCTCACAAAGCAATGAAAAAGAAACCAAAAATAGGAAAACATGACCTACTTCAATTTAAAAGCAGGTGCCCAGCAAAAGCAATCCAGAATGGAAAGAAATATGTGCAAACTAAGATACCCAAAAAGGAATTCATCTCCAAAACCAGTAAACAGCTCATAATTTTGTAATATTTACATAGAATTTAGGGTTTCCCAGGTAATGTTAGTGGTAAAGAACCCACCTGCTAATGCAGGAGACGTAAGAGATGTGGTTTCAATCCATGGTTCAGGGCAATCCCATGGAGGAGGGCATTGCAATCCACTCCAGTATTCTTGCCTGCAGAATCCCAATGGACAGAGGAGGCTGGCAGGCTACAGACCATAGCGTCACAGAGTCAGACATGACTGAAGACTAAACAATAGCATATGTATACACATGTTTCCAGGCACGCACACATGCACAAATGGAGTTTATTCCATAAAAATATTGAATCATTATGTTGTAACTGCAAACAAATAGAGTTATGTTAATCGACTGATTTAAATTAAAAAAACTTGATGGATAGCTACAAACACAAAAGAAAATTAAGAAGAAAAAAGTTGCAAAATGAAAGTGGGAAATTCTTAGCAATAAAAGATCCAACCAAGAAATTAATTTAATGAGATTACTAAAAATGACAGAAGCTATATTGACCCTTTTAATTATGCTTCAGAAAGAACTAATTATTCAAAGCAATCCAATTAATTTACCAACAAAACAAATATGGCCAGGCCAGGATAAACCCACATTTTACCAAGCCCACATTGTGATAATTAGTACCATTATAAAATATAAATTTTTTTGACTATTTTCTTTAGAGAATGATTCAAAAGGAGTTCATTCTAAAAATGTATTTCCCATATTTTTATATGTGCCCAGATTTTCCTGTATGAAAAATGGAAAACTCCAGATTCCACACAGGAAAATGTGTGCCCAGATGGAAAACTCCAAATTCCATGCAGGAATATCTCCATCCATGTTTTCCTGTATGAAATATGGCAACTTTAATATTTCCTGTAAGAAAATCTGCAACCATATTTCCTGTTTGAATATGGAAAATTCTAAGTGAAATAATGCTATTTTGAGGAAACTACGTATTCTCATACTAATCCAAATTTCTCAGAAAGACACAGGTAACTACTATATGAAATAATATTTACGCTGAATCTAAATTATGACACAGATGAACTTATCTACAAAACAGAAAGAGACTCACAAGTGTAGAAATTAATTGATGCCTGTGGGGATTTGTCTATGGGAGTTGCCAGACTAGGATAGAGGTTAAAAGATAAAAACACTATAAATAATGTAAGTAAACTAATAGCATATAGTATGCAGCAGAGGAAAATATAGCCATGACTTTGCAGTATATTTAAATGGAGTATATTCCATTAAAATACTGAATCACTATGCTGTAACCCAAAGCAAATATAGTAGTATCAATCAACTGTAGTTCACTTTGAAAAGAAATAATGGATGGATAGCTTCAAACACAAAACATATTCAAGAAGAAACATTAGCAAAATTCAAATGGGAAAGTTTTAAAAATAAAGATCCCACCTAGAAATTAATCTGGAGATTATTAAAAATGTCCATGGTTCATCCACTAGAAAAAAACAACATGGAGGTTCCTCAAAACTAAAAATAAAAGTGTATTCAGAAACAACAGTCACGTGCCTGGGCATACAGTCAGGAAGAAGCAACATTTTCAAAGACAAGGGTACCCATGCCATCCCAGCTGGACTGGTTTCCATAGCAAAGACACTGCTGCAACCTAAGTGTGGAAGGACACAGAAATGAACAAAGAAAATGGGATACATACACACAATGCTATATGACTCAGCCAATAAAGATCCATGAAACAATGGGATCTTCAGGCAGAGGGAAGAAGGCAGAGATGATCATAGCAGCTGAAGAGAGACAGTAAGCAGCAAATGTAATATGATATCACTTCTAGGTGGAATCTAACAATGGATACATGTGAGCTCCTTAAGCAAAGATACACAGTTCACAGACTTAGAAAAAAGAACTTATTGTTAGCAGAGAAGAAAGGTATCAGGCCCATAGAAAAGAGCTATCTGAACTAACACACCCACACTACTATTTAGAAAATAAATCACACGGACCCACTGGGTAACAAAAGGAATGATACTCCACTGTCTATAATAACCTGTACAGGAATAGAATCCAAAATGCAACATCTACACATCTATGTATGAATGAATCAAGTTGCTATGAATTAAAAAAAAAAAAAAACACCCACTGAATTCACCTATATTCTCAAGTTCAAATAACTGGATAAACAGAATAAATATAGAAACATACGAAGACGCTATTCCCCTCATCCCATGGTTACCTTGGCTGGTATCACATTTCTGGAGACTGGGCAAGCTTGGGGGCCCACAGCTGGATTGCTGTGGGGCACAGAGTCCTGGGAGGATGTGGCAGCCCGGTGACCCCGCGATCTTCCTGGAGTGCCCCTTGCCCTCTGCAGGAGTTCTCAGTCTCTAGATACAGGTGAACTAAATTAAGAGATTTGAATTAACATAGACACACATATGTATCAAATAGATGATTGGTAAAACGACCTACTGAATAGCAGATGGAAGTTTACTGAACACTGTAATCACCTAGGCTAAACCTAGGATCTCACGTTCTCACACTTGGGCTTATATGCTGAGCAAACCATCAGTCAAAAGGCACATGAACCCCATCGAACACTGTAGGACTACTTCCAATAGCCAAGACATACAACCAGCAAAATCTCCACCGAGATTAAAGCTTAAGCAAGATGTCATACATATATACGGTAGACTATTTCTCACTCCTAAAAAACTGCCACTGAAATTAGGGAATTATGACACTGGTAGCTGCAGGGATGGACCTTGAAGGATCATGCACCAAGGGAAGTCAGTCAGGCAAAGGAAGATGATGGTATATGAGATACCTTCCAGAAAAAATAAAAATAGACATAGAAGGCAACAAATTTATAACCCAAAGAGGGACTCTGAGAATTCAAAGTCAAACAAAGGGATCCAGAAACAAACAAAAAAAAATTTTTTTAAGGGTTTGGAATGAATTAGGAGATAGGTACATACACAGACAAGAAATCTATAATAGATAATCCACAAGGATTACCCTCTTTCTTCCTATTTTCCGTCCTTCCACATATACGCAGGTCCGTATCTCTAACCTATACAAAGAAATTGTTATCTCTAAGAGAGAATTCATAAAAATGAGCTACTACCTTCCTTCTTTGTATCACAAAGTGTATCTGAGATAAATATTCCACAAGGACCTGATGTGCAGCACTTTGCTTGAACTTCTACTGCAAAGGTAAAAAATAAAACAGAGATACTCCACAGATACATAATACCGAGTCAGGCAGCCGTACACTTACAACAGCCACAACACTGCAAATCAGCTATTCTGCAAAGACACATCGGCAAGAGGATGAAGCACAGGAAAGAAACAGAGTGCCTGCTCTCTCATCTGCCTCCCTGACTTGGGATGCAATCCCATCCCTGGAGGCTGAGCAGGCTAGGGTCCCACTCCCAGACTGGAGTGAGGTTGACACAGCCTGGCATAGTGCCCTTTGTTGAACCATTTTTAAAGGCCCACTGTCTGCTACATTCTGGCTGAGACCAGAGTCCCACATGGCATGAAGACCTCTAGGAATTTGAAGGCAAGATTCAGCTAACCTCGATCTTTCCTGGCACTGGGGTTCCCAGCTCAAGCCTCCTTCCTGAGAGGGCAGCCTTCTAGGCACCTAAGCACCCTCAGCAGCGTGCTCTGGACCTGGAAGGCATCAGTCTGGACATTAGCTTGTATGAGGCTTTCGGGGGATGAAGTAGCGAGTCTCAAGCCCTTTCCTGCTCGCTCAGTCACATTCCACTCTGTTTCACAGCCCAGGAAGCCAACAGGGCCCTAAGGATCTGGTTGCCCCAGGAACCAATGCTGGGCAGGCGAAAGTGCTGCCAACTTGTGGACATTTTCTGTCACTACAACTTGATCAAGGGCACACACAGGCCCTTCAATTCACAAGGGTTGTGGTTCTGTTCATGATAGCTGCCCTCAGGAAATGCCATGGGGCGGGTATTGGAGAAATATGTTCCCAAACCAGCCAACTGTCAGGAAGCCAACCGCCAAAGGTAAACTGTCCTCACACCCTTTAAATAAAAAACAGAACAAAATCAAACCTCCACTGCAAGACAAGATGCTCAGCATCCCTAATGGCTGCAGGAATGCCAATCAAAACGACAATGGGAAATCAGATCCCACCACTCACAAAGGCCACTGTCAAAGTTTTACATACTACAGCTATGGGAGACAGCATGGAAGGAAGAGTCCGCTAAGCTGTAGGTGGAAATATACACTAACTACAACCAGCATATGGACAGTCTCTGATGTTCACAAAAAAGCTATCAAGAGGGCTAAGGTGGAAAAAGTGATGCTATCAAGAAGGATGTGTGTGCGATGTTTTAGGAGGGAAAAGCAGTGAGACACAAGCCCTTCAGTGGTCGTTCAGGCACATTCCTCTGTTTTTCACAGCACAGGAGGCTGACTTCCTGGAGCCTCTGCTTGCCGCGAGAACCAGAGGTGGGCATCAAAACGTGCTGCCGCCCTGTGGACACTTCCTGTAACTACAACTGATCACCGGTGCTTACTGGCACCTCTGATTCACAAGGGCTGGGCGGCTGCTCTTGTCGGCTGCCCTCAGGAAATGTACTGTGGCGGGTACTGCAAGATTAAGTCCCAAACACAAAACAACTTTCAGGAAGCCAGCTGCCACAGGTCTATTTTCCTCACACCCTTAAAGGGTAAAGAAACCCAACAAACCCCATACCTCCACCTAGGACAAGGATGCTCAGCATCCCTAATCATTACAGGAGGAAAGCCAATCAAACTGACAAAGGGAAATCAAATCCCACCAGTCAGAACGGCCATCCTCAAGTGTACAAACAATAAAAGCAGGAGTCAGTTGGAGTAAGGAGAAAACTCCTGCACTGTCAGTGGGAACGTACGTTGGCATCAACCACAATAAAGAAAACTGGTGGCATGCCTGAATAAAAGATACCAAGACACTAAGCCTAGGACCTGACATTATCACAGCTGGGCTTATAGAAATATAGAAAATTCTACTTTCATATATGAAATATACAACTATTTTCAGCTATGATATATAGAAAATTCTATTTTCATAAATAAAATTTT
>SJYC01048536.1:0-15360 GCA_006408675.1 Madoqua kirkii | reverse complement strand
GAGGTTATTGATATTTTTCCCGGCAATCTTGATTCCAGCTTGTGTTTCTTCCAGTCCAGCATGTCTCATGATGTACTCTGCATATAAGTTAAATAAACAGGGTGACAGTATATATCCTTGACGTACTCCTTTTCCTGTTTGGAACCAGTCTGTTGGTCCATGTCCAGTTCTAACTGTTGCTTCCTGACCTGCATACAGATTTCTCAAAAGGCAGGTTAGGTGGTGGTGGTGGTGCTGCTGCTGCTGCTAAGTCACTTTAGTTGTGTCCGACTCTGTGCGACCCCATAGACGGCAGCCCACCAGGCTCCCCTACCCCTGGGATTCTTCAGGCAAGAACACTGGAGTGGATTGCCATTTCCTTCTCCAAAGCATAAAAGTGAAAAGGGAAAATGAAGTCGCTCAGTCGTGTCCAACTCTTAGCTACCCCATGGACTGCAGCGCAGCAGGCTCCTCTATCCACGGGATTCTCTAAGCAAAGTACTGGAGTGAGGTGCCATTCCACTCTAATTCACAGCCTAGGAAGCCGACACTTCCTTAGGCTCTGGTTGCCTGAGGAATCATTTGGGTGTAGGAAAGAGCTGCCGCCTTGTGGACATTTTCTGTAACTACAACTTGACCACCTGCGCTTACCATTACCTCCGATTCACCAGACCTCAGGGGCTGTTAATGACAGCTGCTTTCAGGAAAGGTCCTGGAGTGAGTACTGCAGAAAAATTACAAACCCGACTGACTTTCAAAAAGTCAACTACAACTGGTAAATTTTCCTCACAACCATGAAGGAGGAAAAAATAGAAAAAAACTTACTGCCACAGGACAAGATGCTGAGCATCCCTAATTATTACAGGAAAAATGACAACCAAAATGACAATGAGAAACCAAATCTCACCAGATTGGCCACCCCCACAAGTCTGCAAACAGTAAATGTGAGCTAAGGTTGCCATCTGACATTCCCACACATTGGCCTGTGTCCCAAGAAAACCATCTTTCAAGAAGCCACATGCTCCCTAGTGTTCACTTCAGCTCTAAAGTAGCTGAACACAGACCCAGCAAAATGTCCACCTTCAGATTAAAGTTTAAAAAGAATGATGTGGTATATACAGAAAATGAACTATTACTCAGCCATGAAGAACTACTACTGAAATCATGAAATTATGCCACTGGTAGCCACAGGGATAGATCTTAGAGGATCATACACTAAGCAAAGTCAGCCAGACAAAGGAAGACGATGATGTCCCTTCTAGGCAAAATAAAAAGGGATACAAAGGAATTAAATTACAGCATAAAAAGAGACTCTGAGAATTCAACACAAAGAATTCTAATAAACAAACAAGTAAATAAATAAAACCAAAGGGCCAGGGATGAATTAGGAAGTCAGGATTAACATAAACACAGAAATATGTATCTGTAGTAGATAACCCACAAGGATTATCCCCTCCCACAGAAATCTGTTTCTTCCTTCCACAGAAATCTGTATCTCTGCTATATCCACAGAACTCTGTATATGTAACAGATACTCCACAGGGACATGGTATTCAGCACAGGGGACTTTGCTCCACCTTCTGCAATAATTTCCACAGCAGATAAATCCAAAAAAAATGCATATGCTTTACGTACACGTCATAACTCAATCAGGTGGCTGGATACTGACAGCAGGCCCAGCACTGCACACAGTGACTACACTCCAGCGTACCACAGGCGTGAAATTTAAAAAAGAATAAAAAAAGAAAAGCCTTGTCTAGTTTATCCCTGCCAACTTCCTGACCCTGGCTGCTATCCATGGCTGCAGCCTGGACAGGGTTTGGTCCGAAGGCTGCACTGGGCTGGGGTTGAAACCGCCAGCCAGGGTGCCCTTAATTGAGCCCCCTCTTAAACTTACCCCTTCTGGCTTGCTCTGACATGGACCATAGTCCCTAGTGCACCCAAGGATGTCACAATCATATGGCCTTAAGGACCTTGGAAATGCCACCTAGCCTTCAGTTTTCCTGGTGCTGGGTTTCACAGCTTAAGCCTCATTCTTGAGACTGCAGCCTCCTAGCACCTCAGCAGGAATGTCTCCGGCTTGGATGAGTCTGGAGAAAAGGGGTGAAGCTTTAGGGGAAATAAGTAATGAGACACAAGCCCTTGGGAGTTTGGTCAGGCACATTCCACTCCAGTTCACAGCCGAGGAAGCCAACTTTTTCTTAGATTCTAGTTGTCCCAAGAACCAGAGTTGGGAATGAAAATCTGTTGCCACTGTGTGGACATTTTCTGTAACTACAACTTGACCACCTGTGCTTACCCGCCAGACTACTCCGAGCATGGGATTTCCCAGACAAGAATACTGGAGTGGGTTGCCATTACTTTCTCCAGGGAATCTTCCCAACCCAGGGACTGAACCCAGGTCTTCTACATTGCAGGCAGATTCCTTACCATCCCAGTCACCAGGGAAGCCTGAACTGAGATGTGTATAAGAGACAGGAAATACGCACTGATGAACTTATACATGAAATACAGAAAATTCTATTTTCATATGTGAAATATGCACCCATGTTTTCATATATAAAATTTTGAAAATTCCATTTTCACCCATGAAATACACACCCATCTTTTTATACATGAAATCATGCATACTTTTGTATAAGAAATGCAGAAAATTATATTTTCATACATGAAATATGCACATTTTTCATATATGAAATATAGAAAATTGAATTTTCATTCATTAAATTTTCACCTACGTGTTCATATAGGGTATATTGTTTAGTTGCTTAGTCATGTCTGACCCTTTGCAACCCTATGGACTGCAGCACACTAGGTTTCCCCGTACTTCGCCATCTCCGGGAGCTTGCTCAAACTCGTGTCCATTAAGTTGGTGATGCCATCCAACCATCTCATTCTCTATATGAATAATAGATGCCATCCAACCATCTCGCCCTCAGATATGAAATATTCACCTGACTTGGGCTTCCATCCCATTCCTGGAGCCTCAGCAGGTTGTCTTCATGGCTGGACTGTGGTGATGTTGAATCGACCAGGCTGGTTGCTCTTCATTAAGGCCCCTCTTAAATCTGTACTTTCTGGTTTGATCTGGCAGGGATCACAGTCCCTAGGGCACACAATCAATGGTGTCCTGACACTCTGGCCTTGATGATCTTGGAGAAGTCACCCACCTTCCACATCTTCTGGTACTGGGGTCCCCAGGTCAAGCCTTCTTCCTAAGAGTGCAGCCTCCTAGGCACCTCATCAGGGTGCTGTGGTCAGGTTGGGATTAGTCTGCAGGAAAGAGGTGAAGCTTTAAGGGGAAGAAGTATTGAGACTAAGCTTGGGTGTTTGTTTAGGTTGCTGCTGCTGCTGCTAAGTCACTTTAGTTGTGTCCGACTCTGTGCGACCCCATAGACGGCAGCCCACCAGGCTCCCCTACCCCTGGGATTCTTCAGGCAAGAACACTGGAGTGGATTGCCATTTCCTTCTCCAAAGCATAAAAGTGAAAAGGGAAAATGAAGTCGCTCAGTCGTGTCCAACTCTTAGCTACCCCATGGACTGCAGCGCAGCAGGCTCCTCTATCCACGGGATTCTCTAAGCAAAGTACTGGAGTGAGGTGCCATTCCACTCTAATTCACAGCCTAGGAAGCCGACACTTCCTTAGGCTCCGGTTGCCTGAGGAATCATTTGGGTGTAGGAAAGAGCTGCCGCCTTGTGGACATTTTCTGTAACTACAACTTGACCACCTGCGCTTACCATTACCTCCGATTCACCAGACCTCAGGGGCTGTTAATGACAGCTGCTTTCAGGAAAGGTCCTGGAGTGAGTACTGCAGAAAAATTACAAACCCGACTGACTTTCAAAAAGTCAACTACAACTGGTAAATTTTCCTCACAACCATGAAGGAGGAAAAAATAGAAAAAAACTTACTGCCACAGGACAAGATGCTGAGCATCCCTAATTATTACAGGAAAAATGACAACCAAAATGACAATGAGAAACCAAATCTCACCAGATTGGCCACCCCCACAAGTCTGCAAACAGTAAATGTGAGCTAAGGTTGCCATCTGACATTCCCACACATTGGCCTGTGTCCCAAGAAAACCATCTTTCAAGAAGCCACATGCTCCCTAGTGTTCACTTCAGCTCTAAAGTAGCTGAACACAGACCCAGCAAAATGTCCACCTTCAGATTAAAGTTTAAAAAGAATGATGTGGTATATACAGAAAATGAACTATTACTCAGCCATGAAGAACTACTACTGAAATCATGAAATTATGCCACTGGTAGCCACAGGGATAGATCTTAGAGGATCATACACTAAGCAAAGTCAGCCAGACAAAGGAAGACGATGATGTCCCTTCTAGGCAAAAAAAAAGGGATACAAAGGAATTAAATTACAGCATAAAAAGAGACTCTGAGAATTCAACACAAAGAATTCTAATAAACAAACAAGTAAATAAATAAAACCAAAGGGCCAGGGATGAATTAGGAAGTCAGGATTAACATAAACACAGAAATATGTATCTGTAGTAGATAACCCACAAGGATTATCCCCTCCCACAGAAATCTGTTTCTTCCTTCCACAGAAATTTGTATCTCTGCTATATCCACAGAACTCTGTATATGTAACAGATACTCCACAGGGACATGGTATTCAGCACAGGGGACTTTGCTCCACCTTCTGCAATAATTTCCACAGCAGATAAATCCAAAAAAAATGCATATGCTTTACGTACACGTCATAACTCAATCAGGTGGCTGGATACTGACAGCAGGCCCAGCACTGCACACAGTGACTACACTCCAGCGTACCACAGGCGTGAAATTTAAAAAAGAATAAAAAAAGAAAAGCCTTGTCTAGTTTATCCCTGCCAACTTCCTGACCCTGGCTGCTATCCATGGCTGCAGCCTGGACAGGGTTTGGTCCGAAGGCTGCACTGGGCTGGGGTTGAAACCGCCAGCCAGGGTGCCCTTAATTGAGCCCCCTCTTAAACTTACCCCTTCTGGCTTGCTCTGACATGGACCATAGTCCCTAGTGCACCCAAGGATGTCACAATCATATGGCCTTAAGGACCTTGGAAATGCCACCTAGCCTTCAGTTTTCCTGGTGCTGGGTTTCACAGCTTAAGCCTCATTCTTGAGACTGCAGCCTCCTAGCACCTCAGCAGGAATGTCTCCGGCTTGGATGAGTCTGGAGAAAAGGGGTGAAGCTTTAGGGGAAATAAGTAATGAGACACAAGCCCTTGGGAGTTTGGTCAGGCACATTCCACTCCAGTTCACAGCCGAGGAAGCCAACTTTTTCTTAGATTCTAGTTGTCCCAAGAACCAGAGTTGGGAATGAAAATCTGTTGCCACTGTGTGGACATTTTCTGTAACTACAACTTGACCACCTTGCTTACCCGCCAGACTACTCCGAGCATGGGATTTCCCAGACAAGAATACTGGAGTGGGTTGCCATTACTTTCTCCAGGGAATCTTCCCAACCCAGGGACTGAACCCAGGTCTTCTACATTGCAGGCAGATTCCTTACCATCCCAGTCACCAGGGAAGCCTGAACTGTGCTTACTGATACCTCCAATTCACAAAACCTGGGGGCTATCGGTGACAGTTGCCCTCAGGAAAGGTCCTAGGGAGAATATTCCAGAAATAAATTAAAAGCACAACCCATTATCAAAAAGTTAAGTCCAATAGGTATAGTTTCCTCACAACGATAAAGAGGAAAAACAACAAGAACCATACCTTCACAGGACAAGATGCTCAGCATCCTTAATTATTACAGGTGAAATGCCAATCAAAATGACAATGAGAAATCAAATCCCATCAGTCAGAATGATCACTCTAACAAAAGATGAATATTATGTGTTAATATAACTGAACTGAGTTCCTGTACACCTGAAACAAACACATACAAATCACTAGTACAGCCCAGCATAAACAACAACAATAAAAAATCTCAATAAAAAATTGCCAAAAGATCGAAATGCACAGTTCTCCAGAGAGGTCATAGAGATGGCCATAAAGCACATAAAAAGTTGCTCAGCATCAATAGTTCTTAGAGAAAGACAAATCAAATGTTCAACAGGTGTCACCCAACACTGATCAAAATGGCCATATCAAAAAACCTACAGCAATAAATTCTGCAGACGGTGTGAAGAGAAGGAAACTCTCGTACACTGTTGGTAGGAATATAATATGGTACATCCACTAGGGAATACATTATGGAGGATCTTAAAAGACTAAACATAGAAGTACCAAGCGATGCCGCAATTTCATACCTAGCCTTAGATCTAGAGAAAACCAAAATTTAAAAACACACTTGCACCCCAAAGATCATGACAGCACTAGGTACAATAGCCAAAACAAGGAAGCAACTTAAGTATGCTAGGACAGATGAAAGGATACAGGAAATGGGGTGCATATACCCAGAGCAGTTTTACTCAGACATATATAAGGATGAAACATGCCGTTTGCAGTTACAGGGAAGAAACCAGAGATGATCATACTAAGTGAAGTGAGTGAGACAGGGAAAGAGAGACATCATAGACTATCCCTTCTGGTGGAGTCTAAAAATGGATACAAATGAGCTTCATTACAAAAGAGAAACAGATTCACAGACTTAGGAAAGAAAGTTACGGTGGCCAAAAGGGAAAGGAGGGGTGGGCAGGGAGTAATTAGCTGGTTCTGATCAATATAAACACCTTAAAACAGGTGCTGTTGTTGTTTAGTCACTCAGCTGTGTCCAACTCTTTTGTGACCCCATGGTCTGCAGCCCATCAGGCCACTCTGTCCACGGGATTTCCCAGGCAAGAATCCTGGAGTGGGTTGCCATTTCCTGCTCCAGGGGGGCTTCCTGACCCAGGGATTGAACCCGTGTCTCTTGCAAGTCTCCTGCGTTGCAGGCACATTCTTTACCACTGAGCCAGCAGGGAAACCATAAAACAGGTGCTGAAGGGCCCTTAATAGTCACGAGTCTGACAGGCCTGGGAATGGCACCTGCCCTCAGGGGTGAGCTAGCAGAAAAGAATGCCAGACAGGGCCAAGTTTCAGGAAGTCAGTTTCAAGAGATAAACTGTACTCATAATGTATAACAAAAGCACATGGAAAGATACTCCACATCAGCAATTATTAAATCAGTGCCAATCAAACTACAATAAGGTATCACTTCACACTGGTCACAATGTCCATCATTGAAAAGATCTACAAAGAATAATCCTGCAGATGATGTACAGAAAAGGGAATCCTCCTACAGTCTCGGTGGGAATGTAAATGGTGACGCCACTACGGAAAACAGCATGGAGGCTCCCTGAAAAACTAAACACAGAGGTATCATATGATCCTGCAATCCCTTCCCAGGCTTAGATCTGGGGAAATTCATTTGAAATGACATGTGCACTCCAACTTTCAAGGTAGCACCATTTACAACAGCCAAGACATAGAATCCACCAGAATGTCCAGTGACAGAAAAATGAAGACTATGTGGCAAATCTATAAACTGGAATACTACTCAGTCAAAAAAACAGAAAAAGTAATGATATTGGCAGTAGCACAGATGTACCAAGAAATTATCATACTAAGGCAAATCAGGCAAAAGACAAATATCCTAAGACATCACGGACAGGTGAGATCTATAAATTTGTATCAATGAACTAATGGACAAAACAGAAGCAGACTCACAGACTGAGAAAACAAAATTATGATTATCAAAACAAAGTTAGAAGGGAGGGATAAACTACGAGTTTAGTGTGAAAATATACATACTAATATATATCAAGTTGATAATGAAAAAGGACCTATAGAACAGAACAGGGAACTCTCCTGAAAAAAATGGTAATATCCTATGAGGCCAAATTGATAAAAGGATAGATATATGTCTAACATATACACCTAAGACAAACACCAGAAATCAACTCTGCTCCAATATAAAATAACAAATTGAATTACTTGAGCTCGATCTGGGGGACACCAGACAGCGGTGTCTGTGATAAGCTATGCGCTATATTATGATATTGATATGACACCACCAAAGGTTTTCACTCAGCAGAACACAGAGCAGCAACCCACACAAAGGTGCCTGACCTCATGTGAATGCCAAGGTTAAAGAGTAGAAAAAGGAGAACAGATTAATCAGGGCAACACCCTCAACTCAGACACTGAGAATCTCAGAGGAGACAGGACACACTGCAGATGAAGAGCAGTTATGTGGTCTCTGTGGACACAGGATCCTGACCCACGTGGAAGGGGTGAGACCCACACAATCCCCAGACCCTGCACCTGGGCCCACGAGCCTTGGTTAGGACACCGTGTCTCTGCTGGTCGGGTCCCAGAGGCGGAAACGAGTGGGTTCCTATAACTGCTGGGATGGTGAAACAAATGTAGGCTTGGTGTCCTCTCCCCACACCTGTCCCAGAGAAGTCCTCCTTTTTTTTTTAATCTACCCCCTTCTTTGGTTCTGCTGTGATGTTAACTGTTAAGCCCATTACAGCTGTCATGATAATGTTGAACACACTACCTTGGTTCTGGCAGGCTCAGTCCTTTCTTGTTCCACTGAGGTGTTGAGAAAACACGCCAGACGCAGAGCTGGGAGACGAGGGGCAGGTCTGCTCTCTGCTGAGTAGAGAGTCAACTGGAAGGAGATCACGGCAGCAACCTCATCTGTTGCCCATTGACTTTTTGCCTGATCCCTGTGCCCTGCAATCAATTCGTCAGGTGAACCAGCTTCCCTACTCAACCTGAATGTGCTAGAATATTGGAATGATTAGCAAGTAGCCCACCTGAGGGGTCTCCAGGAGCCCCAGGGAGACGAACTTGGCAGGGGACAGACTAGGAGCCCGACCGCAGTACTGACCCCTGGGAGGGCCAGGGAAGCCCACTCAGAGGAGAGCATGGTTCCCAGAGAGGCCCACCCAGACCCAGAGCCCAGACATCTGAGCGCTGACGCTCAGACACAGGCACGGAGTTTCCCAGACAGAGGCCAGGCCAGGCCTGCACCCGGGTCTCCACGTGCCAGTGCAGAGAGCACAAGGTCAGGGCTAAATGTCCTCAGTGCAGAAAGCACAGGGTCTCGTCTAAACATTATCAGTGTAGACCCGACTTGGAGAGGTCTAAATCTACCATGTAGACAGAACTTGGTCAGGTTCAGATGAGTTTAGGGCTGGTCTCCCAGGAGGCACAGGTCACACACATGCAGGGTCTCTCATCGCTGGACAGGGGGCTCATCCTCGTGTGGGAATTAGGATGTACATTTCTTGAAGAAGAAAGCATCACTGGACTCCACACTTCACCCACATCAGGAAAGTGAAAGAATCTGCCTCATTAAACATTTCAACAGGCAAAACAACAATGTTACCAATTTCTCTGGCCACATGATGGTCAGGATCCAAGGGAGATGAGTGCAGCCCAGTGTCCTGTAAAGATAGACAGGAATAGTCCTGGTTCCTGCATCCCAAGTTTCCAGCAGGAGGTAATCAAACTGGAAACCTTCTGGAAAAGTTTAGTCTTTATCAGAATTAAAATATATTGTTGTAATTGCAAGCATACTAATTATTTGAAAACCTAAAATATTCTTAAAAGTTTGGCACCTCAATTTTGTAGTTTCCATTTGTTTCTTTGGTTCAGAATTTCTAGGTAGAAGCAAGCCATTGTTTCAAACTACTTTCTTCTAATTCTGTTATCTGTTGCTAGATCAATGAGAGGTCACACTTGAAAAAAAAAAAATTCCTGCAAGCAATTAGAGACTCAAAGAGCACATCAGCTACTGGTACTTTTTCTTCTAACAGTTTCATTTTTCTCCATGAAGAAAATAGAAAAAATAGGCCCGTGATCATTAATAAAGCAGAAAAAATCAGCCCCATGAATTTTTGCTTCTCTGTTCAAACTGAACTAGAATAAAATTGATATTCTTCTCAGCAAGTAACAGTTTTTGAGATCTGAAATGTCATACCAGGGAAACAGGACCTGGAGAAAAGGGAGGGCTTCTATGCTGCTGGAGAGAAACCACATCTGAAAAGTAAAACTAAAATTCAAATTGGATTTAATTATGACAGTATGTGGTTATATGGAGTATGAACCAAGAGTCTAAAATAGTAGACAATATGTGAAAACAAATTTCATATCTCAGCCGTGAGAGTAAGGTTTGTCAGATCTGCAGCTGGTATGCACAAATTCTTTTAGAATACTGCATGTGTCTTTTCAAATTATTGCTTTGTCTGGATGTATGGCTAGAATTGGAATTGCTGGATCATGTGCTAACTCTCTTTTTAGTTTTTTGAGGAACCGCCATACTGTTCTCCACAGTGACTGCACCAATTTACATCCCCACCAACAGTGTAGGAGGGTTCCCTTTTCCCCACACCCTCTGCAACACTTGTTATTTGGAGATTTTTAAATGATGGCCTTTCTGACCAGTTTGAGGTAGTATCTCATTGAAGTTTTGATATGCATTTCTCTAACAATTAACAATGAGGAGAATTATAGGATGATTATTTAATTTTCAGATGTATAAATTAGGTTTAACATCTCAACTTCACAATTTTTTCACAGATAAGGATTTATTAAATATTTAGTTATTCCCTTCCTTCTTAGTCTAACTATAGGGACATGCACTATCATGTCACTCAAGGCTATGTGCTCCGTTTTGCATCTTTGAGCAGTTTTAAAGATGTGCACCGCTCCCTTCAAAGGGAAGGCTTGTGGTGGGACCAAGGTCCACTACTGTTCCTTGAGTCAATACAATCATCGCCAAGGGGGCACAGGGTGAGACCACCATGTCAAAGGACACTTCCCACATCTTAGGCTTCAGTCTCACCATTCCATTGGAAGTTTAACAGTTTGCCCTGGTGATACAGCTTGACCTCTTTCTGTATGACTAGGTGAATTGTTAATGACTTTTTATGATTCTATTGGGGTTTCCCAGGTGGCAAAAGTGGTAAAGAACTGCCTGCCAGTGCAGGAGACATAAAGGTGCTGGTTCGATTCCTGGGTCAGGAAGATCCCCTGGAGGAGGGCATGATAACCCATTCCAGTATTCTTGTCTGGAGAATCCCATGGACAGAGGAGACTGGTGGGGTATGGTCCATAGGGTCGCAAAAAGACACAACTGAAGTGACTTAGCATGCACTCATGCATGCCCTCAGAAATGGTCCTGCAGTGGCTATTGCAGAAATAAATTTCAAACACAATTGACTGTCAGGAAGAAAATTGGAAAAGGTAAATTTTCCTCACATCCTTTAAGAAAAAACAAAACAACAACAACAAAAACACCCAAACTGCCACAGGACAATATGCTCATCATCCCTAATTGTTACAGGAGAAATACCAATCAAAATGACAACAAGAAATCAAATCCTACCTATCAGAATGGCATCCTCACAAGCCTGCAACAGTAGGAGAGTCAGGTAGTATGGAATCTACCCTACACAGTGAGAATGGAAATTACCAACAGCCCTAGAAGTATAGAGTCCACATGCTAGAAAAAGATCTCAGAAAAAAAACACACACACACACACACACACACCTAAGCCTAAATTCTGACATACCCACACCTGAGCTTATATCTGAAAAACCATCATTCACAAAACCATCATGCAATATTCACTTCAGCTCTATTTACAATAACAAAACACAGACCCAGGAAAGTGTCCACTGACAGATTAAAGCTTAAAGAAGATGCAATACATGTATACAATGGACTATTACTCAGCCATGAAAAACTGCCACTGAAATTATGAAACTATGCCCCTGGTTGCCACAGGGATGGGTGATGAAGAAGGTCTGACTAACACTAACCAAGTCAGCCAGTCAAGGGAAGACAATAGTACACTATCTCTCTTCTATGCAAGATGATAAAAGAGATGCAAAGGAACTCACAACACAAAAGGAGACGCTGAGAATTCAAATACAAAGTGTTCCCCGCCCCTCCACAAAAAAGTGAAGGGCCAGGGATGAATTAGAAATTCGTAACTAACATATACACAGCTATATGTGTCTGTCATAGATAATCCACAGGGAGTATCTCCTGCCTTCATTCCTTTCTTTCATATATACAAAGAAATCTGTATCTCTAACATATACACAGAAATCTGTATCTATAATAGAAAATCCACAAGGATTACCTCCTTCCTTCCTCATATACACATAAATCAGTATCTTCAATAGATAATCCACAAGGAATATCTCCTTCCTTGCTTCTCCCTCCCACATAAACACAAAATCTGCATCTCTAACATATACACAGAAATCTATATCTGTTAATAGACAGTTTGCAAGGATTATCTCCTTCCTTCATTCCATCCACATTTACACAGAAATCTGTATATCTAACAGATACTCCACAAATACCTGATGTTTAGCACAGGGAACTTTGCTTGAAATTCTGCAGTAATATCTAGGGCAAAACAATCCAAAAAAAGAACAGATATGCTTTATATAATCATACGTCACAACAGAATCAGGTGGTTGTATACTGATAACAAGCAAAAAATGACAGATCAACTATACTCCGATATAGCATTGGCGTTAGATTAAAGAAAAGGAAAGAAAGTCAAAGCTTAGTTAATTTCCTCCCATCTCCCTGACTTGGGCTGCTATCCCATCCCTGGTGTCTGAGCAGCCTTCAAACCCATGACTGCCCTGTAGTGGGGTCAAACAGCTGAGCAGGGTGTCCTTAATTGAGTACTGTCTGGTTTGCTCTGGCTGGGACCAGAGTCCCTAGTTCAACCAAAGGATGGCCGCCTGACCATCTAGCCTCAAACCCTGGAAAAGTAACCTAGACTCCAAGTCTGTTGGTGCTGGGGATCCCAATTCAAGCCTCCTTCCTGAGAGTGCAGCCTCCTAGGCACCTCACCAGGTGCTCTGGCCCAGGATTGGATGGGTCTGGAAGGGAGGTGTGCAGCTTTAGGGGGAAGAAGTAGTGAGACACAAGCCCTTGGGGGTTTGCTCAGGCATATTCCACTCTAATTCACAGCACAGGAAGCTGACTTTCCTTAAGGATCAGACTACCCAAGGAACCAGAATAGGGGCGTGAAAAAGTGCTGCCACCTTGTGGACATATCCTATAACTACAAATTGAGCACTGGTGCTTACTAGCACCTCCGATTTACAAGGCTTGTGGGGCTGTTAATGACAGCTGCCCACTAGAAAGGTCCTGGGGCAGAGTTTTGCAGAAATAAATTCCAAACACAACTGACTTTCAAGAAGCCAACTGTAACAGGTAAATTTTCCTCACACTCTTTAACGAAAAGAAAAAACAAAAACCAAAAACTTATGGCCACAGGACAAGAAGCTCTACATCCCTAAATATTACAGGAGGAATGCCAATCAAAATGACAAGAAATCACATCCTACCTGTCAGAATGGCCATCCTCACAAGTCTACAAATATTAAATGTGGGAGAGAGATGGGAGAAGAGGGAACTCCCTTAAATGGTCGGTAGGAATGAACATTGACAACAGCCATAGAAAGGACAGCCTCCATAGGCCAGAGAATAAAATTTCAAGAGAGTTCAGCCATGACATAACCCATACCTGGGCCTATATCCTGAGAAAGTGAAGCGAAAGGTGAAGTCGCTCAGTCGTGACCGACTCTTAGCAACCCCATGGACTGCAGCCTACCCGGCTCCTCTGTCCACGGGATTTTCCAGGCAAGAGTACTGAGAAAACCATCATTCAAAATTTCACATGTACCCCAGTGCTCACTGCAGCACTGCTTACAATAGTCAAGATACAGAACCTGCAAGATGTCTTTTGAAAAGTTAAAGGTTAGAGAAGATGTACATATATACCATGGGCTCTTATTCAGCCATGAAAAATGGCTGCTAAAATTATTAAATTATGCAGCTATCATAATTTGGATGACTATAGACTAAGTGAAGTCAACCAGACAGAGAAAGAAAATACCATATAATGCCACTTTTAGGAAAAATAAGGAAAAGAAATACAAAGGAACATATGTACAACACACTAAGTGACTCAGAATTCAAACACAATCAGAAGGTTCCAAGAAAAATTGACAGTAAAAGAATTAGGACGCCAGTGCTTCAAAACATATACACAGAAATCTGTATCTGTAATAGATAATGCAAAACATTTACCTCCTTCGTTCTGGATTATCTATTTCCTTCCTTCCAAATATACACAGAAATTTGTATCTCTAACATATACAGAGAAATCTCTATCTGTAATAGATAATTCAAAATATTTACCTCCTTCCTTCCACATATGCACAGTAATCTTTGTCTCTAACATATCCAGAGAAATCAATATCTGTATTAGGTAATCTACAAGAATTATCTCCTGCCTTCCTTCCATCCTTCCTTCCATGCACATGTACACAAAAATACTTATCTCTAACATATACATAAAAATCTGCTGCTGAATAGATAATCCACAAGGATTATCTCCTACATTCCTTGCACATGAACAAAAAAGGCTTTAATGTTCCACAAGCTCCTGATGTTCAGCAGAGAACCTTAATCAACCTTGTTCAATAACCTCTACGGTGAAAGGATTTTTTAAAAGTAAAAATATGCTGTATATATACATCATAACTGAATCAGTCCATTGTACACTTAGGACAAACACAAAACTGCAAATCAAATATACTTCAGCATAGCATCGCATGAGATTAAAGGAAAGTAAAGTAATGCCTGGTTTATTCCCTTTGACCACCGTGACTTGGGCTGCTATCCCATTACTGGAATCTGAGTAGGTTTGAGTCCCAGGGCTGGACTGGGGTGGGGTCAAGACAGCCTGGCAGAGTGCCCTTCGTAGAGACTCCTCTTAAACCTATACTGTCTGGTTTGATCTGACTGGGACCAGAATCCCTAGTGCACCCCAACAATGGTGGCCCAACCCTCTGGCCTTGAGGACCAGAGTAAAGTCACCAAGTATTCAGGGCCCTGGTGCTGGGGTCCCCAACTGAAGCCTCCTTCCTGAGAGGGCAGCCTCCTAGGCACTCACTAGGGAGCCGTTCCCCAGGTACTTTTGAGTCTGGAGAGGAGGGGTGAAGCTTGAGGAGGAAGAAGTAGTGAGATACAGGCCCTTGAGTGTTTGCTAAGGCACATTCCACTCTAACTCACCCAACAGGAAACCTACTTACTTTCCCTAAGGCTCTGATGTTCAAGCTGGTTTTAGAAGAGACAAAGGAACCAGAGATCAAATTGCCAACATCTGCTGGATCATGGAAAAAGCAAGAGAGTTCCAGAAAAACATCTATTTCTGCTTTATTGACTATGCCAAAGCCTTTGACTGTGTGGATCACAATAAACTGTGGAAAATTCTGAAAGAGATGGGAATACCAGACCACCTGATCTGCCTCTTGAGAAATCTGTATGCAGGTCAGGAAGCAACAGTTAGAACTGGACATGGACCAACAGACTAGTTCCAAATAGGAAAAGGAGTA
>SJYC01048535.1:0-47027 GCA_006408675.1 Madoqua kirkii | reverse complement strand
GAAAAAGCAAGAGAGTTCCAGAAAAACATCTATTTCTGCTTTATTGACTATGCCAAAGCCTTTGACTGTGTGGATCACAATAAACTGTGGAAAATTCTGAAAGAGATGGGAATACCAGACCACCTGACCTGCCTCTTGAGAAATCTGTATGCAGGTCAGGAAGCAACAGTTAGAACTGGACATGGAACAACAGACTAGTTCCAAATAGGAAAAGGAGTACGTCAAGGCTGTATACTGTCACCCTGCTTATTTAACTTGTATGCAGAGTACATCATGAGAAATGCTGAGCTGGAAGAAGCACAAGCTAGAATCAAGATTGCCGGGAGAAATATCAATAACCTCATATATGCAGATGACACTATCCTTATGGCAGAAAGTGAAGAGGAGCTAAAAAGCCTCTTGATGCAAGTGAAAGAGGAGAGTGAAAAAGTTGGCTTAAAGCTCAACATTCAGAAAACGAAGATCATGGCATCCAGTCCCATCACTTCATGGGAAATAGATGGAGAAACAGTGGAAACAGTGTCACACTTTCTATTTTTGGGCTCCAAAATCACTGCAGATGGTGACTGCTGCCATGAAATCAGAAGACGCTTACTCCTTGGAAGAAAAGTTATGACCAACCTAGACAGTATATTCAAAAGCAGAGACAATACTTCGCTGACTAAGGTCTGTCTTGTCAAGGCTATAGTTTTTCCTGTGGTCATGTATGAATGTGAGAGTTGAACTGTGAAGAAGGCTGAGTGCTGAAGAGTTGATGCTTTTGAATTGTGGTGTTGGAGAAGACTCTTGAGAGTCCCTTGGACTGCAAGGAGATCCAAGCAATCCATTCTGAAGGAGATCAGCCCTGGGATTTCTTTGGAAGGACTGATGCTCAAGCTGAAACTCCAGTACTTTGGCTACCTCAGGCGAAGAGTTGACTCATTGGAAAAGACTCTGATGCTGGGAGGGATTAGGGGCAGGAGGAGAAGGGGACGACAGAGGATGAAATGGCTGGATGGCATCACTGACTCGATGGACGTGAATCTGAGTGAACTCCGGGAGATGGTAATGGACAGGGAGGCCTGGCATGCTTCGATTCATGGGGTCGCAAAGAGTCGGACACGACTGAGCGACTGAACTGAACACTGGCTAAACTATTGCAGTGTACCAGGCAGTCTGTCAAATGCAACAACGCTGTCAGATATTTATTTCACAAAGAACAGCTTAAGTCAGATTAAGCAGGAGGTTATACAAGCAATAAGAGGGTGACCTGGGTTGGAACCCAGACACCTGGCCCCAGCAGCTTAGCACGGAGCCACCTGTGACCAGGGGTGGCCTGCCTTCAGTCCTGTGCATCTCTGTTGGAGACCTGCCCTGGGGTGGGACCACTCCCACCTTCCCAGACAGCCCTTTCGATCAAAGGTCTTCTTTCCCTCTTTGACTGTTTCCTGTACAGGAGATGGGAGCATATCTTAACGAAGATCAGAATGATTCTTCCCTTCTGTAGTTAGTGAAAGGGTTTCCTCCCAGGCTTTTCAAATCTTTAAAGTCCTGTCATGGGAGCTGGAACCTCAGGCAGCCTCTTTCCTAGTCTTGCGATTCGTTTTCAAATTATCTGAGACAATACAGTGATTCCCTCCTCCATGTCCCTTTCCCTTGGGGTTCAGGCACATGCAGTCCTAACAGGATATTTCAGAGATATTCTTTATCTTTGTGTGTTGCCAAGGGGCTTTAGACATGTCAATGTTAATCACTACACGGGACTATGAGACAGTGAATCCGTCAGAGGCAACTTAGGTCTGGAGGGCTATTTTATGTACAGTAAAAGACCTCAGGCTACTAAACTTGGCATTTTGTCTTATTTTTATAAAATGTCCTATTTTCTCCTTTATGTATTTATCATCTCTTTCAGCCCTGTCTCCCTTCTCACTTGTCAGTGAGTTCCCTCCTTTGTAGGTCTGGTGTCCTGGTTTGAATTTTGCCTAAAGGAGAGGTCATTAAGTCCTGAGCCCAACACTGAAGGGCTGTGTGTCTGAGCTCAGTGGAAACTATTTTCAAGTTCAAGGACTGCTTCAGTCATTATGTGCCACACACTATATCCTGCATTGTGTTGTGTCCCTTACTTCATCCTCATGACCACCCTGTCAGCCGGGGCTAAGTATCCCCATTATGTAGACACTGAAGTTAGCAAGGGGGAGGGTCTTGCCAAGGGTCAAACAGTTAAAAGCTTGCAGCCCAGGTCTTTTGGCAGAACCACCTCAAAGTCAGTCCTCCATTCTTTTTCCCTGTTGCCGTTTTCCATGCTCTAAATTGCCACTTAATTAACCTCTATTTAAACGGTGCATTTCTGTGTTTAATTTCCTTTTTTCCCCTAAAAACACATTGCTTGTAATTTGAAACATTTTCTTTAGTTCAGTTCAGTTCAGTTACTCAGTCGTGTCCGACTCTGGGACCCCATGAATCACAGCGTGCCATGCCTCCTTGTCCATCACCAACTCCCGGAATTCACTCAAACTTGCATGCATCGAGTCTGTGATACCATCCAGCCATCTCATCCTCTGTCGTCCCCTTCTCCTCCTGCCCCAATCCCTCCCAGCATCAGACTCGTTTCCAATGAGTCAACTCTTCGCATGAGGTGGCCAAAGTACTGGAGTTTCAGCTTTAGCATCAGTCCTTCCAAAGAAATCCCAGGGCTGATCTTTAGAATGGACTGGTTGGATCTCCTTGCAGTCCAAGGGACTCTCAGGAGTCTTCTCCAACACCACAGTTCAAAAGCATCAATTCTTCGGTGCTCAGCCTTCTTCACAGTCCAATTCTCACATCCATACATGACCATAGGAAAAACCATAGCCTTGACTAGATGGACCTTAGTCAGCAAAGTAATGTCTCTGCTTTTGAATATGCTCTCTAGATTGGTCATAACTTTTCTTCCAAGGAGTAAGCATCTTTTAATTTCATGTCTTACTTTAAAAATATTCAGTGGTCTAATAGAGATGAATTAGCAAATGGAAATTTCCTGCGAGGAAAAAAATATCACTTTATAACCTGAAACGCAATTCAGTTCTTCTCAAGCCAAGCTCTGTTTTCACTAGCCTGGCTATTGTGTCAGGGAGGAGTCATCTCCTTTCCTTGGAACATGTCTGTTTAATGATTTAGCAAGCCCATGGTGCATCGTATCAGGGACTATCCTGAACCTTTAATAGATGTTAACTCCCTTAGTCCCACAGTGGAAACAAATACCATCAGCCACATCTCATGGATGAGGAGACTGAGGTTCAGAGAGTGCTGTCTACTTTTAAGTGGCACAGGCAAGATTGGAGGCCTAGTAATTCGAGTCTGGAGTCCAGGAGAATTAGCACTGCACCTCGGTCCCTCTTTGCTAACTCCTGCTCTGCCAAGCAAAGTAGAACAACGGCACATAGGAGGTGAAAGAACTCGGGGGGAGCCTGGGAGACCCTTTTCTGTGGATTGCCTGACAGAGGTTTGAAGGCCAAACAGCCTAACATGAAACTGTCTTCAGTGCCTCTATCAGCTGGGCTGTTCTGGAGGACTATTGCTGTGGGCTCAGAAAGGAGGAGGGGGCCCTCGAGCATTGGTAACTGACATGGCTTTGGTCTGAAGCAAATTAGTGTGAAGGAGAAAGGGGGTAGTCCCTTATACAGCGAAGTGACTGCCCATTGTAGCTTTTTGTACTAGAACCACCTGCCTGGCAGGGTGGCAGGGCTTTAGAAGGGTCCAGGTGTTTAGAATACCTTAGAGGTAGTAGAGCAAGTTGTTAAATCAGAAAGAAAAAAAGATATTTTGTAACGAAGTGGATTGATGTGTTTGGTTCATAGTCCTGAAATGGAAGGAGGAAAAAAAAATGCATTTTGCCTCTGCTTTTATAGTTTATAGGATGAGAAATACTCTCAATTCTGCCTTTATCCACAGAGGGGAGCAGAGTGGTTATAAAAACCCAAGTCTCAGGACAATGTAATCAGGTTCCACCCTTCAGACTCTGAGTCTTCTGTCTATGAAATACCCTGACTTCTTGCTTCCCATTTCACTTTTCTCTTGGACTTTGGATTAGTTTAAAAAAAGAAGATATTTTGTAACGAAGTGGATTGATGTGTTTGGTTCATAGTCCTGAAATGGAAGGAGGAAAAAAAATGCATTTTGCCTCTGCTTTTATAGTTTATAGGATGAGAAATACTCTCAATTCTGCCTTTATCCACAGAGGGGAGCAGAGTGGTTATAAAAACCCAAGTCTCAGGACAATGTAATCAGGTTCCACCCTTCAGACTCTGAGTCTTCTGTCTATGAAATACCCTGACTTCTTGCTTCCCATTTCACTTTTCTCTTGGACTTTGGATTAGTTAGATCATAAGAGGAAGAACGGGATAAGCGACCCATGGACTATACAGTCCCTGGATTTCTCCAGGCTGGTATATTGGAGTGGGTAGCCATTCCGTTCTCCAGGGGATCTTCCCGACCCAGGGACTGAACCCAGGTCTCCTGCATTGCAGGCAGATTCTTTACCAGCTGAGCTAGGGAAGCCTCTAAAACCAAAAAGATGAAGGACCAATTCTCTCACAAATTTCCTTTTAAAAAAATTTTTATTTTGGCTGAGTTGGGTCTTCGTTGCTGCGCGGGTCTTTCTCCAGTTGCAGTGAGTGGAGGCTTTGCTTAGTTGCGGCGCATGGGTTCTCACTGCGACGGCTTCTCTTTCTGTGGAGCATGGGCTCTAGGGCACGCTGGTCTCAGTCGTTGCAGCTTGCCGACTTTAGAGCACAGGCTCAGTATTCGTGGCCCACGGCCTTATTGCTCTGTGGCACGTGGGATCCTCCCAGATCAGGGATCAAACCTGTGTCAGTGCCCTGGCAGGCTCTTTGTCACTCAGCCACCAGGAAAGCCCCTAAAAGTTCCCTTTTTAAAGACTGATGAGAAAGAGCTTTTCAAACAGGATCTTGTAGTTGTATGGAATAGATTCACCAAAGTTTCCTGGAAATTTCAGAAAACCCAGGAAGTCCCAAGGCTCGGTCTCTCTTAGCGTCTCTGCTTCCCACCCTCCATCGCTCAGCCCTTCCACTTTCTTTTTCTCTGTCTCTGAGCATCTCTGTGTCTTTCTGTCCACTTCTCTCCACCAACCAGTTCCCATGTCCTCTGTTTTACAGAGCACAGACTTTACCTCCTTTTAACATTAGCTTTGGAGAAGGCAATGGCACCCCACTTCAGTACTCTTGCCTGGAAAATCCCACGGACGGAGGAGCCTGGTAGGCTGCAGTCCATGGGGTCACTAAGAGTCAGACACGACTGAGCGGCTTCACTTTCACTTTACATTTTCACACATTGGAGAAGGAAATGGCAACCCACTCCAGTGTTCTTGCCTGGAGAATCCCAGGGACGGGGGAGCCTGGTGGGCTGCCGTCTATGGGGTCACACAGAGTCGGACACAACTGAAGTGACTTAGCAGTAGCAGTAGCAACATTAGCTTTAGTGTGATTTTAAAGATCAGTTTGATATCAGAGCCTCCCTTTCCCTTCAGCTCCGTGATTACATTGTTCAGTCTCTCAGTTTCCCAGTTTCTGTTTCCCATGAGAGCTGTTTTCATGGCCCATCTTTTTTTTTATTTGTTTGGTGGAAAATTCCTTTATTATAGTGCAAATAACTTTCAGCAGTGACATCATAATGAAGGAAAACATTTAGCAACATTTGACATGCAGTAAATAAGAAAGTGTTTCTTTGAAAATATGTCATCATAGGAACATTATTTCTATATTATAATGTAGCTGGAAAATGCCAAGGCTGTTTCTCTCAAGGCAAAAGTGCTCCCTCCCTCTTTTTGGATATTTTCTTTTTAATACAAACGAAAGGATTTGCCATTTTAGCAAATCATCAATTCTAAGAGTGCTCTCTTTGGAGATTTTAAACTGAGGTTGGCATGATTTGAAATGGGGTTTCAAATTAAAAGGAAACAAAAATTTTAAAACAATTCTGGGATAGCCCAGAAAGTAGACGTCACTTCTATTAACTTTTA
Organism: Madoqua kirkii; assembly: GCA_006408675.1. NCBI lineage: Eukaryota > Metazoa > Chordata > Mammalia > Artiodactyla > Bovidae > Madoqua > Madoqua kirkii. The sequence continues at coordinate 41,032 of SJYC01048535.1, read as the reverse complement.
AGTAGAATACATACATTCATTCCAATTTTGATGCAGAAATGAACAGATTGTCTAAAGCCTGCCTATTTTTCCCCCGGAGCCTGATTGTTATTTATGTTCCTTGGTTTTGGTCATATTGCACAATTAGGGATCTGGTCAGAAATAACACCTTACACATCCAGATGCTTTCTTGTGAAGCTTAAAATTGTACTTTTCATCCTGAATTCCCACCTTAGACTCACATGCTGATAAGAGGATGTGAACAGTTTCCAATTTCCAGTTAATAATTAGGACAGCTGAACTAGACCCCCCCATAACTTAATTATGCCTAAATCAGACCATCACATCATTCAGCTTAATTTCAATAGGCTTAACCAAGAGGTTCTCACTGACCCCACAGAACAATGAAGGGTTTACAGTGTATCCTTACACAAAGCTGCCTAAGGGCTTGGCTGCCAACCACTTCCTGATAGGTAGAGAACAGTGTCAGTTCCAAAAGTTATACTCCCAACTTTAGTTTCTGCTGAATTATGCAGTGGGTGGGAATGGATGCCCACTCAAAGAAAACATCCTGTTGGGGTTGGAGGATGTCTTCTACCACAAGGAGACTCAAAACCCCTACCAATATATTTCAGGGTGCCCTCTAGGTCTCTCTACAAACACGACAAGATCTAGTGGCTGCACAAGGTTAGTCATGGGCTCCAAATACCCAGAGCCAGAGCACAGCCCTGGCTGAATATGGCTGGTTAAGTCAGCTGGGACATAAAGCTTTTCAATGCTCAGCCATTATATTTCAGGGTGCCCTCTAGGTCTCTCTACAAACACGACAAGATCTAGTGGCTGCACAAGGTTAGTCATGGGCTCCAAATACCCAGAGCCAGAGCACAGCCCTGGCTGAATATGGCTGGTTAAGTCAGCTGGGACATAAAGCTTTTCAATGCTCAGCCAGTCTTATTGGATAAAGCATCTTCTTACATAATACAGTGGAACTGTGCTAAAGAGTTTCAAAGTTGAGGAGAATCCAAATATATCATCTATTTAAAAAATTCACAATTTTAGTTTGCTTTTTCTTAAACTTTGGTTCTGAAACACTGTCTACATTCTTAACACGTGAAAATGATGTGGCCACTTCAGTGCCTCTGCATGTTGTGTAAAAAAACTCAAAAAGTAAAGCAGGACAAGGATGTGTCATAACAAGACACACTATACTGTACAAACAAAACCTAAATTATATATAAATACACCCCCACCCCTGGTGGCTCAGATGATAAACCATCTGCCTACAGTATGGGAGACCTGGGTTCGATCCCTGGGTCAGGAAGATTCCCTGAAAAAGGAAATGGCAACCCACTCCAGTACTCTTGCTTGAAAAATCCCATGGACAGAAGGGCCCGGTAGGCTAAAGTCCAGGGGGTTGCAAAGGGTCGGACAAGACTGAGTGACTTCACATCCCCACCCCAGCACCCCTTTTCCCTGTTGCCACTGGCTGACCAGAGCAATGCCAAGGGTCCTTCTCTCCAAGGCCAATGCAGTTTATGAAATCCAGCACCTAGGACTCCAGCCATCCCTTGCCTTGTGGTGACAGGCGTATCACTGCAGGCTCTTCTTGGAGACTCCCTGTGGTCTAATCAGTTCCACAAGTACAGGGAAAATCCCAGAGCTTCACTGGAGCAGTCACACTATTGGCTGGACTCAGAGACCTAGAGTCCTGGGAGTTAACTTTTCAGACAAACTAAGTGGATCATTTCCTAGGTTGGACCTTATCTTATGTACCATCTCAGCAGAGGTGGTAGGAAACATCTTCTACTCTGAAGCTCCAAAGTCATTGCTTAGAGATGGGTGAGGGTCACATAATAAAAGCCATACAATGAACTAACAGCTTAAGTTGAAATAAATTCTTTCCAAGTAAGTTCTTTGGCCCATTTGCTTCTGCTTTCCATTGCATTTCCAAATCATTTTCATACTATACCTTTAAAAGTGTATACAACAGTCCATTTTAAAAATTGTCAGTGCAATTACCTGTTAATGTGATTTCAATTAGGTTAATCACAACTCGATGAGCTATTATGTAGATCTAGGGAAAAGTATTTAGTCTTAAGGAGGCCAATACTGTGCTAATTCACAGTAAGGAGAAAAAGCAATGTAAGTAGAATTCTACATAATCATCAAAAACTTGAAAAGCAGTCTTACTGAACTGTTGCAGTTTTCCCAAAAGCACTTAACAGCAATTTATATCAAGAGATCCTATGTTTAGGGGTAGGAGGATAAGAGAACTCTTTAAGGTAGAAATTCACCTTTCTCATGACGGTAATAGGTAATTTCCCCACTCAGACCTAAGATAATTGTACATTCAAAAGTTCATAACTAACTGTTCTTGAGACATTAATTCTCTAACACATATACTTAGTAGAAATAACTACAAGAAAGCATAAAAAATATGAGTTAACATTATGCTGTGCAAAAAAAAAAAAAAAAAAAAAAACCTTGAACAATCTACATTTTATGTTAAATACCCTGACTAAAATGTTGGTTGTGCTACACAATTCCACTTGTTTGCAGAAATGAGTTGATTTCTATGTACTATCTTTGTTGTTGTTTTAAGTCTTTAGCACTCTTGTTCTAAATATCACCTTGCTTTGAAAAGATGAATAACTTATTACCAAATCACAAATCCATTTCAGTTAAGTCTGAATAAAATCCAGTATAAATGTATTATTTTGTTCTGGGAATAATGGCTTCGTGTCTTAGTTCTGACAGCTTCCTAAGGGCAAACCACCATTGAAGTCATTTGGGTTTAAGCTGCACAGAAAGAAGAAAACAGTGAGGGCTACCTTTCTGTTTTCTTTTTAAGTCTTCAGATCTTGCTAGGACACTTCTTCCAGACCAACAATCAGACAGTTGCGGCACCTGATGCTCTGAAACAGATGTGGTTTAAACAACACCAGCCAAGCTTAGTGATCTGGAGGTCTCCGTTGATCTTTATGGTGTCCATTGCAGATAACATTTGAATGCGGTGGTAAAAATCAAAAAGTTGGTGTCCATCCACAAACACTCTGAAACCTGGATCTGGGACGAATGGGAAGTAAGGGATCGCTAACTGTTCTTCACCCTTTTCCCAGATATGCAAGAATTTCTGAGTAGCTGCTGGTCTGTGAACACTGCTTTGAGTTCAGTGCCACCTCTGTGGGAGGATCTTCCAAATCACCACAGGTCAAACTGATGGCAAAGCTCTCCAGGTTGGGTTTACAATGCCCATCACTAACACCTTCTTGCCTGGTCTCATGCCACCTCTAGTGTGCCCACAAAATGGCACGCTCAGTTGTGGGAGGTATACGTCGGCTTGAACTGGAGAGCCCAGGGAACTGTTTAAATGCGCATCATCTAGTTTCACCACTGCATTGCTGTCGGCCACAGATCCCACTGTCTTCCAGCACTGCGCGAAGGGGTGGCAACTGGCGGCCGGGCGGCGGGGCTGCATGGCCCACCTTTTTAAGACAGGTTGCAAAAGCCATAAGCTAGCCTCTAAACCTGTGGCCTTTGAGCAAATCGTCCAAGGCTCATCGGCGGTGGCAATTAATATAACAAGTGTCTGTTTCAGTTACAGGGACTAGATGGAGGTGGGTCTTTCTCTTCAAGGGCTTGTGGGTGGACCAATTTCATAAATGAGTCCATTGCAACACAGGTAAAGTTCAGTTAAAATGAGTACATTGCCTACTTTAAAGGTCACCTCAGCATTTGTGCCACTGACCTTACCCTACATTAAAAAGTGATTAATGTCTTTATGGTCCTTCCAGAACAAAATCTTTTGGATGAACTCCAAGATGCTTTTGATATTATTAATGTCAAGTATGGCTGAGTTGTATTATGGAGATTTGGTAGGGTCAAATCTATCATTTTAATTTCTGATAGCATAAGTAGGTGAAAATAATGACCTTGTACACTGAAAAGATATGGTCAGATCTGGGTTGTCAGACAAAGAACTGGGCTATTTGTCATTTGTCATGTGTGACCAGTCTTCAAACCAGCTTCCTTATCTGCAAAACATTGATTCAGAAAATAAACTTTACTTCCTAGAACCACACTGCAATCTCACCTGCTTTTGTTTCTAGTGAGGCTCCATGCTGAGCTTTTGATGGACATGGACTGTTCTCCTCTGTCATTGGCAGTGTGCAATGGTGGTTACCAGTACAGTTAAGGGGTTAAACAATCTGGTATATGTGCTGTTCTGAGAGAGAGAGAGAGAGAGAGAGAGAGAGTGTGTGTGTGTGTGTGTGTGTGTGTGTGTGTGTTAGTCACTCAATCGTGTCCGACTCTTTGCGACTCCATGGACTGTAGCTCTCCAGGCTCCTCTGTCCAGTACTAGAGTGGATTGCCATTCCCTTCTCCAGGGTATCTTCCTGACCCAGGGGTTGAATCTGGGTCTCCCTCATTGCAGGCAGATTCTTTATCGTCTGAGCCACCAAGGAAGCCCAAGAATACTGAAGTGGGTAGCCTATCAAGAGACAGGCTTCTCCAGGGGTGCTTACCGACCCAGGATCAAACTGGGGTCTTCTGCATTGCAGGTGGATTCTTTACCAGCTAAGCATACACACTCATTCATATAAACACTGAATCTGAATCTCATAATTTTCACGTCATAAAATCTTCTCAACCATTTAAAAATGTAAAAATCAGCCATAGCTTGCAGGCTTTACAAAACAAGCAGAGTTGGAAGTATGGATTTGGCCTGTAGACCAGAGTTTGCCCACCACCAGCATAGAATATTATATTTTACAAAAGGCTTTTGTATGTCCAAATGTGCATCATTTGTTTCTGAGATCAACTCACTGAAGCAGGTAGGGAAGAAACTACTAGCTCGATTTTACAGAGAAGGAGAAAGTCTCAGAAGGATTAAACAAGGTACTAAGGATCATAGTCAATAAGAAATAGACATAAGATCTAACCCAGGATTCAACTGCTCTTTTACTATACTTTTTTCATCTTTATGACAAATTTTACAAAAAGCTATCAGCTCCTGGCTATGTATATCCAAAGAAAGGACTGCTCCCACAGGTAAGCAAGAACTCTCATAACCAGGATTTGCTAGTATTTTCTAAAATTTGCTAGTACTGCACTTTGCTAGTTAAGGAATGGTTTGTATGCACTGTGAGAAGGACAGAGAGAGAGAGAAAGAAATATGCCTGCTAACACTCTGAAAACCCAGAAACTTGACCTCAGGAAGCAGGCCCTGAGGGATCTGAGTCTCCTCTGAAATCTCTTATTATGGCAGTTATCATGTATCCAGCATACCCTGTCTCAAAGCCCCATGGCCTCTGTTTGCTTTCCTATCTGTTATGTGTCCCAAAGGTCCAATACAAGGAAGAAAGAAAGAGAGGAAAAAGAAGAGAAAGTGACTGCAAAGTGAGTTTATGTCTTGGCTATAGTGTAGAAACTAGAATTTCTTCTTTGGTATGCTGCCTACACGTTGGTATTATGCCACCACATTGATTGTATGGCCCTGGAATTGGTCCTACCATCTGAGGACCAATTTCTCCTTGGACATGGACTTCTGAGTCATAGAAAATACTGTGATTCTCATTCAACTGGCAAGTTATTTCACATTCAAAATTAACTACTTAATTAAAAAATCATTAAAATGATCAATCTATACATATACATATATATGTATGTATGCATATATATACACATACTGTTATGTAACTATCCAAGTTACAAGGTGGCTCAGACAGTAAAGAATTTGCCTGCAACATAAGAGACGTGGGTTCAATCCCTGGGTTGGGAAGATCCCTTGGAGAAGTGAATGGCTACCCATTCCAGTATTCTTGACTGGAGAATTCTATGGACAGAGGAACCTGCCAGGCTATAGTCCATGGGGGTCACAAAGAGTCAAAATGACTGAGTGACTAAAACTTCAAGCAGAGTAAGATTTAAAGATAAACAAGGACTTCGTGTGTTCAGGTTGACATAACAAATACTACAGACATTTATTTTTTAACAATCTGGAGGCTGAGAAATCTCAAATCAAGGTGCCAGGCTTTTTGTTTCCTAGGAAAGACTCTTTTCCTGGCTTATAGATGCTCCCTTCTTCCTGCATTCTCACATAACCTCTTCTTAGTGCAGCTGGGGAGAGAGGGAAGGCCAAACTCTCCAGTGTCTCTTTTTATAAGGGCACTAATCTCATCAGACCAAGGTCCCGCACCTATGCTGTCATCTAACCCTAATCACCTCCCAAATGCCAATTCCACCTCTCAATTCCATCATGTTGATGGTGGGTAGAACTTCAACATATGAGTTGGAGAGGGACATAAACATTCAATCCATCACAAGTACTCTTTTCAATAATATTTATAAAATTTCCTCTTTTCTCAAACATAGGGGGGAAAGCTATCCATCCATTCATTGATTTGCTAGTTATTTTAATAATTTTTGAGCACCTACTATGTGCTAGATCTATCTCTTTCAGGGATTGAAAACCTCAGGATTCACAAACCTCCCTGCAACTCAGAGTAAACATCCCCTGTCTGCCTTTCTCCCTGGCTCTCATTATCATCTATTCCTTTTCATGTGGGCTTATTGAATAAATTTCCCAAGGGATTTGAAATACATTTTTATTGGATCTCCACCTTTCTTTTCATGTGGCTCAGCCAACAGAAGATGATAACTGCTAAGTGCACCCCATGCTTCACAGTGTGAGTGCTTAGCGGCTCTGTGTTTGCAATTAGTTTTTACCTCTTCAAAGGAAAAGTGCCTCTCTGCCCATAGGTACTATACTTTTTAAAATAACTTAATAATTAATTGCTTGGATTTGCAATTTTTCTCCTTCTTAAATTCTTAGCTGGTATCTAGGTCACTTATAAGATTCAGACTTTTACATGGTCATACTCTCCCCCCCATACCCCACAAAAATGTACATTTAAAACACATATCTATATAACATTAAAAATAATGCTTAAAACAGAAATAGAAAGTGATCTCCCATAATTACCATCACCTTAATAGAAACAGAGTCAGAAACTCTATAATTCTGGAAGGATAGTTACAGGGGCTGTTGAGGTCGTCATCCACCAACCTGAGAAGCAGGAGTGTGTGTCCGTGGCATAGACCACTTCACCCATTCTTTCTGTGGTCACAAGTCTGTAGGGGTCACCAGTCCTGGTGGTGTCAGAGCACACAGATGAACAGAATCCGTTGTGGGAAGCGCCATATGTACTGGTTACTTATATGACTTTCAAGTATGCAAACAATTTACGTCTTCCATAAATTAAGGCAAAGTCAAGATTTTTCCCTCAACCCCACTGATACAGGAAACAGAAGGCCATAAGGTACCAGAGGCCATAATGCACTGGTTTTGTACTGCCTAAGCTCACAGCCCAGCTCCACACATGATTAGCTGAACTTTGGTCAAGGTGCTTAAATCCAATAAGCTTCCATTTCTTCATCTATAAAATGGCGATTATCATAGGTCTTAGGTTGTAAATTATGAGAATGAATTGAGGATATGAATAAAAGAGCAGAGTATTTGGCATTTAGGGTGAATACTCAGTGGGCTTCCCAGGTGGCGCTGGTGGTAAAGAGCCTGCCTTCCAGTACAGGAGATTAAGAGGTGGGGGTTCTACCCCTGCCTTGGGAAGATCCCCTGGAGTGGGGCATGGTAACCCACTCCAGTCTTCTTGTCTGGAGAATCCCATGGACAGAGGAGCCTGGCGGGCTATAGTCCATGGGGTCACAAAGAGTTGGACACAACTGAAGTGACAACATGCACACACTCAATAAAGGTATTAAATACTCAATAAAGGTAATAAATAAAATAGCAGTATTTTGAAAGCTACTACTGCTAATTATTATTTTTATTATCATCATCACTATTATTATCGAGAGGTCATCTATTGTAGTAGTTAAGAAAGAGACCTTAGGTTCAAATAAATCTAGCCAAGATTCAGCTCTGCCACTTACTAGTTCTATGATCTTGGGCAACTTGCTTTACTTCTCTCAGCCTCAGTTTCATCATATCAAAAAAGTATATAGAGCATTGTAGATGTTAAATGGGCACTAAGTCATGGGCATAAGAAAATACAAAGTACATAATAAATGTAATTGCTCAATAAATGTTACTGATGATATTGACAGTGCTTTCTTAAATGTTAAAGGGAAGAAAGAATTATGCTTAAGAGTGTTAGATCCATGATTCACTGGGTCAAGAAAATGTATTATTATTATTGATAAGGGGGTGGTGGTCCTAGCTGATTTGAGAAATAACAAGTACTTAAAAACACATGTTCAACTCTTCTCATGTAATTCCAAACCACTAGAGAAACCTACAACCCTGAGACAAACTGAGATTGCACATGCGTAGATCAAATTGAGAGTTAATTTTTCAGTGATATGAAGAACACACAATTTTGAAGCAAAGAAGACAAAAACAGAAATGGTATAGTTCAACATTTTCATTTTTTTTTAATGAGAAAACCGAGACTCAGGGAGAGAAAATTATTTGTTGACGTTCAGGCTCAGGCGCTTGATCTTAATATGTAGTCAATAAGGTTTTGCTAAAAGAATGAATAAAAGAAGGATGTATTTTGCCTCTCTGTATTTCTATGTTTGTGTGTTGGTGTGACTCTAAGTTTTTGATTGAAGATTGTCTATAGGTCAACTGAAAACTAAGAGACAGTCATCAGAATCTTTCAAAACACCTGTTTCAATCTGTGATTTTATATATACAAATTATGAGAGAAGAAAATTCTTACTAAATACTCACTACGAGCCAGTCACTTTTACATAAAATGTCTCATGGAAACTCCATAATAATCCTGGGAAGAAATCTACCCATCAGGGTTCAGTATAGAAAAGAGAAACTATGCTGGTTGTTTTAAAAAGAAAAGGAATTTGATGCCTATAAAACTCCTGAAAGGGCTAGATGGCCAAGGCTTAAACAAGATCTTCAGGAAAAATGGCTCCAAATATCACCTTGGAAGCTGCCTGCTGAGGGAACTGCTCCCTCTGCTACAGTTTATATGCTAAGCATCTAGAAAATGCCACATCCACTGCAGACTCTGAGATCATACTTTCAAAGCCATGCACCAGGGACATGACTCCACCCAAGACTGTTGTTCCCAGAGCTATGCCACAGCTGCTATTATCCACACTAGCAAAAGTTGTTGCCCTTCAAGCTACTGCCTTTTTTCCCACTTGATTTAGTTTTAAAGTCAGTTTGCATAGTATTCATCTGATTGGTTAAAGCTAAGTCATCAAGAACCTTATGAGGCTTTCCTGATGGCTCAGTGGTAAAGAATCCGCCTACAATGCAGGAGACTGCCCGCCAATGCAGGAGGCACGAGTTTGATCCCTGGGTCAGGAAGATCTCCTGAAGGAGGGCATGGCAACCCACTCTAGTGTTCTTGCCTGGAGAATCCCATGGACAGAGGAACCTGGCAGGCTACAGTCAATAGGGTCACGCAGAGTCAGACACAACTGAAGCAACTTAGCACATGCACAGTTATCACTGGGATAAGCATTGGAGAATATAATAACGAAAAAGACAGAGGCCTTGCTATGGACAGTTTTCCAGTAAAAAGCATAACTAAATAACTAAATAAGAATATGATTACGAAACTACAGGATGTGGTCCATTAGAACCGTAAACACTGAGTGCTGTGGAAGAACCCAGCAGTGGCACCTAGCTCAATTTGGGGACAGAGTAGACACTCACTGCATATTTATTTTTGGTTCTTATAGAAGAGTGAAAAGTCCAGCAATTTGGCCAATGTCACTTGATTGTTGGGACTAATATAATTTCTCATGAATCTCATTTGAGGGCACTGTAATAAAAGGTGTTTCATTTTCACAGGTATTTTTGTTTGTCTCGTTGGTTTTGTTTTGTGTACAGTGAAAATAGCAATGTATTCTCAACAATGAGAGCTAGGGATCTGTGACCAAGTCACTAGGCTTTCTGCAAACATAATTTTCTGAAACAGATTAGCCTACTTTCCTACCCAGTGATTCTTTATTAGAATTCTTAAAAAGTAGTAAAAAGTAGAATAAATTGTAGAGTAGCTAAGATTCAATATCAAAAAGTACTACACTGGAAAGATACATTTATAGAGTAAGACTTCAGGGGCTTCCCTGGGGGCTCACATGGTAAAGCGTCTGCCTGCAGTACTGGAGACCTGGGTTTGATCCCTGGGTTGGGAAGATCCCCTGGAGCAGGAAACGGCAACCCACTCCAGTATTCTTGCCTGGAAAATCGCATGGGTGGAGGAGCCTGGTAAGCTACAGTCCATGGGGTCGCAAAGAGTCGGACACGACTGAGCAACTTCACTTTCTTTTTCTTCAGGAAAACAAATATTGAGATACAATGGAATGACTTTCTTACTTATTTTCGATTATTTCAATCATGAATAATCCAACAGTTTTCTTCCCATCAAAACCTCACGGAGCACACAAATCCCAGAACAAAAGTGACCTTTGGGCCAATGAAATGGCTGCTTCGAGATGGTTCTATGACCTCTCAAGGAGTCCTAAGTGTCACAGGTGCGACGGTACATCAGAAAAGTTCAGACATGATTACTAACCCTTATTTTTCAATAAAATATATGTTTGTACATGGAAACAAGACCAGCAGTCTAGAAGTCCTCAAACAGGCAGTGCAATTTTAATTAGTTGAGTATGGAGACTCATTAATATGCAAATGAGGAGCTTACCAATATTAATCATCTGTTTTACTAGGCAGCTTTTACTAAAGAGTTTCTAACGAGTTTGCAAATTAAGTTTCTTTGACATTAAAAATCAGCTAAACGCCTGTCTGAGAATAATCTCTTCTAACTCCAGGGCAGGAAGGGGGGATTTTTTCTTTTTTTTTTGGATGAGAAACAGCCATGTTTAAAACCAGTTCCCATGTTGGCAAGCACAGAGCAAGAGTTCTGCATCAACCCTTTCCAGGCTCTAATTGAAACCATTTCCGCAAGAGAGAACCAGAAAAATAGTTGGAACAAGAGACAAATGTGAGTCATGGTGATTTAAAGATGCACGACCTAGAAAGCTTCATCACAATATGTGTTTACATAGGTGACTGGCATTGTTAAAACACAGAAGAGGTTACTATATTTTTTAAGGGCCCTTCTATGGCCTTTAGCATACACCTGCGGTTCTGTTTTCTTGGAAATGTTGAAGATGGGGTTGGACACTGATTTATCACGGATGATTAGAAGTATGGGGATGGAATTCAAGGTTCTCCTGCAATCACTTTAACTTCTGAATTTGTTTTCATTAAGTTTACCAAAAAAGTGTATGGGCTTGGGCTCAATCATGTAAATCATTTTCAATGTCAGCTAACTCCATTATTGTGTCATTCAGCCATCAATACAAAACACATTCAGACATTCCTTTAGATTCCCTCCTTCCAGAAAGAATGTCAGAAAGAAAATTCTGTAAAGGAGAGAATAGGCTAGATGCACATCACCTAACTTCGGCTCCATCAATTGAAACACAGTTGACCTTCAAAATTGTTCTCTCTGCTTATAATCCTATGGAAAGTCAAAGGAAGCTTTGAAGTGATACACTGTCAAAAAGCTCATGAAAGTATTTCTTCTCAAAATTTGAAACTCTTCCCCATGCCCCCCAACTTCCTACAGCTATTAGCTAAAAGTGACTGGGCAAGACAAATTTGTCACCCATAATCTTTTTCATTCATTAGTTTGTTCAGTAAATGAAAACGAATGAACTTTTTTGCCAATGCAATATTTGTTGATGGAATTGAAGCAAGGTTCTGAGAAACTCCTACTGTATCAGGTACTTGTGGAATACAAATATGTATTAGCAGTTTCAAGGGACTTAGAATCTACTAAGAATGTTCCCAATAAGCCCACTTTGAAGAAATGTGTGATTAAAAAAATGAGAATTGTCTATCAGATGTGTTTTTTGCAAATGACTGAAAACTTATAAAAGACATCCCATCTCAATCTCATTCCTGATATACTAAAGATAGTCCTCATATGATACATCAGAGAAAAGGATATGATTGGTGATGCAGTACTTTTAAGTTTTATAAGTTTATACAAGGTTAAGTGGTTAATGCAGCAAACACTGGGGATTATTCCCATTTTGCCCTCTTAGAGGAAGAACTTCATTCTGTGCATAGGTTTACTTGCTGCAATGATGCAGAGTCAATGAATAGCATTCACTTAAGGATGTCAGCCCAGGAACACCAGACTGTACAGTTCAGTCTCATAATCCTAGCTTGTCCAAAGCCTTCTTTCTGTTGGTCAATGCCTAGGCTAAATATCGTGGCTGGTGGGAAACACTGTTAGGTTTAGACTCATTTAAATTCATGGCAAAAAGAAAGAAAATCCTTAATCAAAGGCACAAGATAGATTTTACAAAGTAACGGCCAGAAAATTAATCCAAAACGCTCTTTGGTTTGGGCTTCTGTGTGAGCACAACTTGGCGGCACGTCTTGACTGGAGGTTCTGGGAGCTGCAGGAGTGGAAAATGGAAATGGCTCATCTGCACCTGCCCTTTCTCTAGAGATTAGACTCATCCTCTCCCATGACACTCGTGGCCAGCTCTCACTCTGAGAAAGAAGGCTGCAGGCCACCTCCTCCTGATGCCCAGGCCCCAGCAGCCTGGTCCTGCAAGTCACTCTCAGTGGATCAGTGTGCGTGTGCGTGCTCAAGCACTTCAGTCGTGTCCAACGCTTTGCGACTCTCTGGACTGTAGCCCACCGCACTCCTCTGTCCATGGGGTTCTCCAGGCAAGAAGACTGGAGTGGGTTGCCATGCCGTCCTCCAGGGGATCTTCTTGACCCAGCGATCAGACTCGCTTTTCTTTTGTTCCTGCATTGGCAGGCAGGTTCTTTACCACTAATATCACTTGGGAAGACCCAGTGAAACTATATTGTTCTACAAATAGACGTTTGGGTATGGGATGTATTTCTGTGGCCTGTGAGGGTTTCAATCTTTTGCTGTAGAACAACTTTGTCCAGTAGAACTTTCCACGGTAACAAAAATGTTCTATAAATCTGCACTGTTCAATATAGTAGCCACCAATCACAGGTAGCTACTGAGCACTTAGAATATGAAACTTAATTCTTAATTTTAATCTTAATTAATTTAAATTTAAACATCCACATTTGACTAGTAGCTATCCATAATGGACAGTACAGACTTGTAAAATGACTTCATCCATTTGGATTTCCATGAATGGAAAAGAATGATCAAAATGATCACTCTATGATACTGACACAATTCTGGTTTAGAAGTATGAATTAATTCTTTTAATTTTGACATAAATAGAATGAATAAAAGCCTGAAACTCCCCTCCCCTCCAGGATTTGGGTGACATCTCAGGGTGTGTCTTTTCAATATCCAAATGACATAATGAAAGGAAAATCATTTATAAAAATGAGATATTTTTCTAGATGATTATCTAAGTGTTTTAAATATCAGTAAATACTTATATTAATAGCATCAAACTCTTTCACATTCTCAGTCAAAATTTTTAAGCAAATAATTAATAATTTACTGTTAAATAATAACATCTAGATAATTAATTTAAACTGCTGTTTGGATCAAACTCCTGAACAACTTGGTGGTATGTCTACACTGGAGTGAAATTTGCTTGAAGATTATGGGTTCAATATTATAGATGAAGTGTTCGTATATGAAGACAATCATTTTTTGAGTGGTAATATAGATATGAAACTAAGAACAACTAATACAAAGCAACACTGAATCCAAATTTTTTTATTGAATAGTTTTGTGATATCCTTAAATTTAATGTACAGGTAATATCCAAAAAGAAATACCCTCAATATTTTCAACAGAGGTAGAAGCTCCCAGAGACTCACTAGGTCTGATTCTGATGACTGGAATGTAGCTCTCCTAAGATGCTGCCTGCACTTCGGAGCTTCTTCCTCTGATTGACCCCTGTTGGTCAGCCTGGACATGCACAACAGACTAGAATTTTGCCACTTTAAATCTGCCACCTTCTACGCATATGGTCGACTTAGGCCAGGATGAAAGCTACAGTTGTTCGGCCAAATTCTAGGCTAGGGCACCTGCTCCTCTGGTTGCATTGCTATGGCTGCTGGCAGATCGACTCCCTTGCTTATACAGCCTGCCTGACTTCACAGGATTCTTCGGAGAATCAAAGGAGATCCCAAGAGAGTGAGAATCCTGCAGTAGAAAGAGCAGTCAGATGATCGAAAATACCTGAATTCTAATCCCAGGACTTGACTTAATTTCTCTGGGTTTTTGTTTTCTTATTTGCAGGACGAGGGTAGGAATAATTCCTATCTTTGTCTCCTGGAATAGCGTGCCCTACACGAGATGCTCAACACACTTTCCAGTTCTGTTTCCATTTTAGCCTGAGATTTCTGGTCACTGTCATCTAGATGAGATTCATTTACTTTTATCTAGTCCCCGAGTCACCAGTTGCAAACATACACAGAATGACTGACTGGGATTAGTGGTGTGGTTTGTGAGGGTGAAATTGAGTGAGAAGAACCATAAAAGGCCCCAATCTGTGGCCTCAACTTCATTAAGCAGGCGCAATATTCATCAATGTGATCCATCCTCAGTCAAACGCAGCCTTCTGCCCTTTTGCAGCTTAGCCCTGCTGTCAGCAGCTGAGGGCCCTGCCAAAGGGCAGAGGGAGGGAGCCCCAGGTTGCCCACACTGCTGATGTTATCTGGAATATTCAAGGACTGCAAAACAAACCCCCAGTCATCATTTTACTTTAAAAAGCAAAAAATCTCCCAGATAATGGGCATTTTGCTCTAATAAGAACTGAAGGATTGATTAGGTTCAAACTGTTAACAGACATCCTTATGGTTAATGAAGCAGTACTGAAAATGCCTCTTGATTCTTTGGAAAGTTAAATCATATAAAGGCAGCAAGGAGGGAGAACAGAATTGGAGGTGGGGTACAGTTAAACTGTCTACTAGTTAATGTTCTCAAGATAATGAACAAAAAATGTTTGTTCTTTGATAAGTTAATATTTATGAAGAGTCATCTCTGCAGTGGGCAAACAATACTCTTTGATGATTATCGTTAAAACATTCTTTGGGGTCACATGTTTTCCTGTGAATCTTGAGTGGAGGAGGAAGCCGCTGCCATTTTAATTCCTTTGTTAATGTCTTTATGAATGCAATTAACACTTCATTCACGCTTCTTTGTTTCTGGATCCCATTAGGATGTGGTTTATGCCAGTTTCTCTTTCCCAAGAGACAGCCCACATCACACAACATTTCACTCAGCTGTGTGGCTTAGCACTGACAAACTCAATTTACCAAAGACAGGAGTGAGTTGACACCATGCTGCACAGTCGTCCTGATGGGAAGAAACGACTCATTTCATTCCAAGGGGGAACACACCTCTGAGCAGCACGCTTGTATGTCAGGGTCTGGGAGGCCAGGAAGCAAGTGAAATCTCTGCAGATCAAGAATGCTAAGATCCAAGGCCTTAAAACAGAAAGCCAACGATGGTAGATAAAGCAGGCTGCTATCATCTTCATCAAACCTTCGTGAGGGCTAACTAGGTAGAAAGTAAGGGAAGAGCCAGAAGCGAGGGCCCCTCTAGAGCTTAAGAGACCAGAGATATCCATAACAAACACATCAGCAAGACGTAAGGCACCACAGGTCTCTGAGCCATGGGGCCTGAGGGGAGGGCTTTTCCGAGGATGTGGGACTTAAAGTAAAAGCAGTTCCCCTGGCTATCCTACAGAGGTCACCAGGAAAGAGGCGGAGGGTGGGAAGAATCCTGGAGCGGGAAGAGAAGCAGGCGTTAGCAAAGACGGGCAGAGTGTAAAGTGAGTAAGAGGGGTTGTGTTCACAAGGAATTACTTCCCCTTTATATTAACGTCTCTCCTCCAATTGATGGCATCATTTCTATTTCAAATATCAGTGTGATATTTGCTTAACAGCCAAAGGCACTGCAGATGAATATATCTGAATCTTACTAAGATACTGTACAGAGGAGATGGAGGAGGTCTGAAGTGACATCAGAGACAAAGGGAAGAAGCAGGCACTGCCCGTCATTCGAGGTGATATTTTTACTTTAAATGAAGAATAATTACTTATAGGCCTTGGACCTGTGTCATAATTTTAAGTTTAGTTTTCTCTGACAAAGATGAAAAAAGAGCAGAATTTCCAATAAGTGTTATGAAGCATAAAATATTACCAGGAGAGGAAGTAAAACAGCCGATAGCCCCAGGTCATCTATGTCTAGCATTAAAGGTGTGTGAATAAATCAAAGACTGCATTCCAGTTGCAGGTTTAACATTATTTCGCTTGTATGTCAGGGTCTGGGAGGCCAGGAAGCAAGTGAAATCTCTGCAGATCAAGAATGCTAAGATCCAAGGCCTTAAAACAGAAAGCCAACTATGGTAGATAAAGCAGGCTGCTATCATCTTCATCAAACCTTCGTGAGGGCTAACTAGGTAGAAAGTAAGGGAAGAGCCAGAAGCGAGGGCCCCTCTAGAGCTTAAGAGACCAGAGATATCCATAACAAACACATCAGCAAGACGTAAGGCACCACAGGTCTCTGAGCCATGGGGCCTGAGGGGAGGGCTTTTCCGAGGATGTGGGACTTAAAGTAAAAGCAGTTCCCCTGGCTATCCTACAGAGGTCACCAGGAAAGAGGCGGAGGGTGGGAAGAATCCTGGAGCGGGAAGAGAAGCAGGCGTTAGCAAAGACGGGCAGAGTGTAAAGTGAGTAAGAGGGGTTGTGTTCACAAGGAATTACTTCCCCTTTATATTAACGTCTCTCCTCCAATTGATGGCATCATTTCTATTTCAAATATCAGTGTGATATTTGCTTAACAGCCAAAGGCACTGCAGATGAATATATCTGAATCTTACTAAGATACTTACAGAGGAGATGGAGGAGGTCTGAAGTGACATCAGAGACAAAGGGAAGAAGCAGGCACTGCCCGTCATTCGAGGTGATATTTTTACTTTAAATGAAGAATAATTACTTATAGGCCTTGGACCTGTGTCATAATTTTAAGTTTAGTTTTCTCTGACAAAGATGAAAAAAGAGCAGAATTTCCAATAAGTGTTATGAAGCATAAAATATTACCAGGAGAGGAAGTAAAACAGCCGATAGCCCCAGGTCATCTATGTCTAGCATTAAAGGTGTGTGAATAAATCAAAGACTGCATTCCAGTTGCAGGTTTAACATTATTTAATGATATGAAGATTGGTTGTTTTCTTCTCTCACAGATTCTCCAAAAATCTAGCCTTTGTTCCATTAGTTATACATCCTTATTACCAAGACCTTTCTCACATCTCTTTCAACCAGACCTGGGCCGTCAATGCCAGCATATTCTATTATAATAAGGCCCAGATTGGCCAGCCCCTGTGCATTAAAGCGTTACCGACCAGTTATGCCCCGGCACCTTTTTGCATTAAGAAGGGTTATTTTGCCTACATTTCATCATATGTGACAGCTGTTCATGGGAAGAAAGACTTCCTGCACTACAAATAATTCTTGGCCAAAGAATAAGTCACAACTAATGTCATCACTGATTTTAATCAAAGATTAGAGTGACGCTGATTTTATAAGTGGCTCTTCCTTTTTTCTGAAGCAAATAATTGTCAATTGTCAATTTAGAACTACTCTGTGATTTATTGGAAGGGTAACACCACATTAGAATTAAGAAATTAATGCCCAGACATTAAAAAGCAAAAGGAAAAAAAGGTGATATCTGTGTGTGGGGAGTTGGGGTGGGGGTATTCTGAGATTAAAAAAAAAAACCTCTTTACTTTTGTTCTTGTGCTTTTTTTTTTTTTTTGGATAGAAAAAAGTCACTCTGCATTCCCTGGCCTCAAGCCACTAGGTAGCTCTGTAAAACATAAACAGGGTCTGTGTTCTGCTGCATTTGAGAAAGTGTAAATGTGTAAATATGATGGAAGAGGTTTTATTTTCTTTCTCCCTCTCAAGAATGGTCTGACAGCCCCAGGCTGGAGAACGTGTCTCTCCCAAGTGCTCTGTCACCCTGGTAACCATGGAGACCATGACGATCGATTAGATGCCATCTGATCTCAACCTCATAAAAAGAAAAAGGCAGCAGATGGCAACCAGGCCACTAGACCTGTCTCAAGAGAGACACGAAGGAAGAGAGAAAGGGAAGGAAGGAAGGGAGAAAGGAGATGCTGTGGTAGACTGGTGCCCGGAGAAGAAAGCACAGGAGCAGTTCTGGAAATGAACACCTTGGAAAAGAGTGGAAATAGAAACAGAAAGCAAGGTAGGCAGGAATCAGGGAAAGAGGAGACACAATGCAAAAATGAAGCTACATCCAACTGTGCAATATATCTCCATAGTGAGGGATGGAGGGAAAGCACACGGAAAGCAAACCAGCTCTTTCCCCACTTTTCCCTTGGGTCTGTAGGTCCCGGAATGCTCTGGAATCTGGGCTGTGAGTTCTCACAATGCTGTCCTTACGGCTCTCGTATCAGTTGGAACTGGATGCATCTGTAGAAGAACCCTGAGACCTGCCTTTCAGGAGGAACTCCCAATCAGACAGGGTTTTCCAAGGGCCTTCAAATGACTGGATGTGTTGATACCTGCTCATCTTGCCACCGCATCTCCAGCAGTGTTCTAGTTACTCTTAAAGGGACAAGTCATAATCAAGTCAGCAGACACCCAAGGTGAAAAGAACAGTTAAGCTAGTGCTGATAACAGGAGACTTAGCCATCATCCTAGAGTAACATAATGGTGAGTATTTATAAAGCGCTTATGTGACTTAGCAGTAGCAGCAGCAGTATGTGCCAGACACTGCTAAACACTGTGTACAGATTATTTTATATATTTAATTTAATCCAGACAACGATGCTATAGGATAGGTGCTGTTGCTGCTGCTGCTGCTAAGTCGCTTCGGTCATGTCCGACTCTGTGTGACCCCATAGATGGTCTTTCAGGAGGAACTCCCAATCAGACAGGGTTTTCCAAGGGCCTTCAAATGACTGGATGTGTTGATACCTGCTCATCTTGCCACCGCATCTCCAGCAGTGTTCTAGTTACTCTTAAAGGGACAAGTCATAATCAGGTCAGCAGACACCCAAGGTGAAAAGAACAGTTAAGCTAGTGCTGATAACAGGAGACTTAGCCATCATCCTAGAGTAACATAATGGTGAGTATTTATAAAGCGCTTATGTGACTTAGCAGTAGCAGCAGCAGTATGTGCCAGACACTGCTAAACACTGTGTACAGATTATTTTATATATTTAATTTAATCCAGACAACGATGCTATAGGATAGGTGCTGTTGCTGCTGCTGCTGCTAAGTCGCTTCGGTCATGTCCGACTCTGTGTGACCCCATAGATGGCAGCCCATCAGGCTCCCCCGTCCCTGGGATTCTCGAGGCAAGAACACTGGAGTGGGTTGCCATTTCCTTCTCCAACGCATGAAAGTAAAAAGTCAAAGTGAAGTCGCTCAGTCGTGTCTGACTCTTAGCGACCCCATGGACTGCAGCCCACCAGACTCCTCCGTCCATGGGATTCTCCAGGCAAGAGTACTGGAGTGGATTGCCATTGCCTTCTCCAAATAGGTGCTGTTATTATCCCCATTTTACAGTCAGAAACTGAGTTTAGAGAGCACATCAATAATGAATACATAAAACATACATACTATATTTGGTTAAAATACATGTGTTTATCTATTTACACACACACATATTTCTACCAAATACAGTAATATTTCTACCAAACACAGTAATAATCTTTTGGTTAACTCTCCTGTTTTCAACAATATTATAAATACCCTTCCATGTTTTGAGTGTACCCCTCCACTCACACCCTTACCAGTGGCGGGCAGACATTCTTATCCTTCATCTTTGCCAACCTGAGAGATGAAATGCTATCTAATTGTTTACATCATGTTTGATGAGTGGGTATGTTAAACAATTCTTTCTATGTTACCAGACATTCTTCTTTCTTTCTTTTTTTTTTTTAAACTGCCCACACATGTCCTTGTCCTATTTGGTATTAACTTCAGGATAAGGCAAAAAGGTGAAATATAATCCATGTAGCCTCTACAAATTCACTGGCATTGTCAGAAAGTGCATTGACATTTATGACCAGAGCAAATTTACATTCTTTGCATAAGTTGACATCCTGCTCTATATATTTAAGAAGGAAGCTAACATTTACAGAACCCCTATTACTGAGTGCATTTACTCTTTAGAACAGCCCTATTCATTTAATCCTTATAGCTTCATTTAATTTCGGCAGTAGCATTTAATTTTCACAAAAGCTCTAAAAGGCACTTAATATTCTGCCTATTTTCACAAATGTAGAATCAAGGCTCACAGTCACACAACTATTTAAGCAGTAGGACTGGGATTTAAACCCAAGACACTCCAAGTCCAAAGTAAATTTTCTTTCTCTGTTCTCTACATACAATTGCCTAGGGCAATGATCCTCTTTTTTTTTTTTTCCCCTTCCCTTTATAAACTCTAAGAGGATTCCTGAATTCCAGAACCCTTTTAATTTCCTTGCATTCCCAACACACATATACCATCCTACCACTCAAACCTGAAGGAGTGTCAGGATGGTTGTGCTATTAGGAAAGATTGATGTTACGGAAAAATTCATTTTAGTTCATATCATCCATTTTATAAATTTTTCTTTGTGTGTATGTGCGTGTGTGTGTTGTATGCCTTAAATCGGAGTAATGGTTTAATCAATCCAGAGTTGAAATGAATAGAAGCATAGGTGGATCAAGAATTGCTTCCCTTCAATAGATTATTGCTTTGGAGATCTGAAGCTTCTATAATTTTAAAAGCCTATTTTTTTCCCTCAAACATTTTTTTAAAATGTGGATCATTTTTTAAAGTTTTTATTGAATTTTGTTACAACATTGTTTCGGTTTTTTGGTCGAGAGGCCCATGGAATCTTACTCTTCAACCAAGAATCGAACCTGTGCCCCCTACATTGGACGGAGAAGTCTTAACCACTGGACCACCAGGGAAACCTCTAACAGGTCTTTTTAAAGAAAAAGATTTCTAATACAAAATTAAGCTCAAGGCTGAGTATTTATTTAAAGTAATAAGAGAAATCACCATAAATTACACATTTTAAAAATATTTAAATGACACAATCATCACACAATTTAAAAAATTACATGATATTTTTGTTCCTTCATGATTTTTCCTTCATTTTGGGGGCTCCATACTCTACTTCTTTATATGATAAAGACCTTATAATATTTTGTCTAGAGAGTATAATGATAAATCATTCTTTCTTATAGCATTGTTGATCATATTTGTTTATTAATATTGTAGAAAAGTTTCTGTGTGCATCAGAGCTTATTTTTGGTATCATCACATAGATGTTTAGAATTATAGTCACATTTTGGAAGCTTCACCCAAATTTTTGTCATCTATATGATTCCAGAGCATTCTCAGTTTTTTGTTGTTGTTTAGAGCCTAATCTTAGAGGTTTTGAACCGATGGTGCTCACTGTTAACTCTTTTATTGTCTCATTGTACTAGCATATTGTGAATTATGTCATCCTTGTCCATATTCCTGTCAAATCATAAATACAAATACTTTTTTCAAATATGTTCATATAGCTCACTCTTCATTAATCAGATCATTAAGTAATTCAAGAAAATACTTATTATTTCTATTAGCAATTGATCTATTCCTCAATGTTTTACTACTTTTAGAAGAATCTTTTTTCATTACAAGTCTCCTTAGATGTCAGAGTAATTTCCGTTGACTTCATATACAGATAGATGAAATATAACTTTATGTGGTACAAAACCCACAAAAGTAGACATTACATGTTCATATATAGTCCTAATAGGAAAGAACTTCTATTTGAGTAGATGCCAATGAATTCTGAATCCTTTGTTTAAAATTGATTGGAAAGAATTTCCAGACTGCCCTCTGGCTCCATTTCAAACCTTTATTTTCCTCCACTAAGGTCATAGCACACATTTATATTGTGATACAACATTTAATCTGCCACTTTATGTGGGAACAACCAGATGAGTTTCCACAGTGAGTTGTGGGAATGTTCCTGAAAGGCATTCCTACAACAGAATGGCTAGAAATAATTATACATACAAGAGACTAGGAATCACATAAATATATCCAGTTAAACACAAATAAATATATTTCCAACTGAACTTGCCTTATCTGGCCCCCAAAATGCCTGCCGCTGCCCTGATGCCACTGGATAAGAAGGCAAGTTGGAGAAGAAAGAGACAGCAGTCGGAGCTATTGTGACTGAAATATCTGACTTTAACACATTTTGCAAAAACATATGACAAGTGAATACATTGCTAGGGTTCCTCCTAGCAAATGAGGGGCACCACAGCTTAACCTTCATCAGTTTCATGATAAATCCACCCATGGACTTTGGAAGGGGATTGGAGGGCATTGATATTTGGAGAATGGGGACAGGCCTGTGGAAAGTGTGGGTGCAACATGGTTCTGCTACTTGGTTCAAAAGCTGTCTGTGACTCCCTAGCCTAAAGGATGTTGGGTTTACCAACTCCCTGACATGGGTCTAGTGTGAGAATCTAATCAGGAGTTGTCCTTGACTAAATGAAGCAAGAAAAAATTGCCTTTCCTATCTTTTGCCCATTTATTTTTGGCCCTTTTGGTTTTGTATGCTTCATTTTTCCTTTATCTCATTCAGCTATACAGTGTCCTCTAAAGATTTCTTCTGTTCTATAAAGGTTTGCTCTTGGTAAGAATTCAGCTGTCTCATTTGTTCACTCACAAATGTTTATTCTGCATGTACAATGGTGGTTCCCTGGTGGCTCAGATGGTAAAGCATCTGCCTGCAACGCAGGAGACCCAGGTTCAATCCTGGGTTGGGAAGATCCCCTGGAGAAGGGAATGGCAACCCACTCCAGTGTTCTTGCCTTGAGAATTCCATGGTCAGAGGAGCCTGGCAAACTACAGTCCATGGGGTCACAAAGAGCTGAACACAACTGAGGGACTAACACTGTGAATTAGGCACCATTTTAGTTATGAGGGACAAAGCAATGAACAAGACAAAGATATCCCTGGCCTCACAAAGCTTATATTCTAGAGCTAGTAGGACAGAAAGTAATGTCTACTTTAGAACAGTGAGCTTTTAGCACCATATTAGTGCTCTCATGGAAATTTCCATTTGATATTTTTGGGAAGTATTTCAGATGGGAAGGGAACACTTTTCAATTCCTTGAAGACTTCCCTTTCATTTATGCACAAAATGGGCCTTGACTTCCATAAATTTGATTGAACCTCCTCTAACCGATGCCCCATCCACTAGAAACTGTATTCTTATTTTATGAGCCTCTAGAATAGTCTCTGGCCTATCAACCAGGGCATTTTGAGGGCTGTTTTAAACTGTACAGTAGGATGTATTCCTTCATCCTCTTCAACAATTTCTATGTTCAGGTTGAGTATGGCCATGGTAGATACCTGTTTCTAAGACTTTGGATCATTTTATCTGGTCATACTCAAACTGTCCTGAGTGATGACAAGGCTTTAGGTTCAGTGTTAAATTGTTTCATAACAATCATTTTCACTGTAGAGAAAGCCATCTTGTTATATTACAATGCATGTTCTCTTCTTTGTATCTGTTAGTCAATATTACACTCTATGTAGACAATTGTTTTGTCTTTTGTCATCAGTTCTATTTGGAAGTTTTTAGTTTGTGATAACTTGTCTTAGTCAAGATTAACTTATAAATCTTGAGAAAACTCAAGCCAGGTTATAAAACAAGTACAGCTCACATCATTGATGTCCAGAGGTATCTAAGGCTTTGTGGTCTTCTGGCTGATGAGGTCTTATGGCTCTGGCCGGATTTCCCTGCAATTTTTTATCTCTGTTCTCTTCCCATTTGTCACTATCATCCTCAGCATGGTAGCAAGATAGCTACCAGGTAGCAGTTTGCCTCATATCCATGAAGAGCGATGTTCTGAGAAACTTCCTATGGCAGTTTCTGTAGTATTGGGTGGGCCCAAAAGTTTGTTTGGTTTTTCCTTACCAGCTTTTGGAAAAATCCGAGTGAACTTTTTGGCCTGCCCAATACAAAGATATTTGCCCCAGAGGCTCTCCGAAAGCCTCTCCTTTTGCCTTGTTGGCTTAATCATATGATCATTTCTGAACCAGCCCCTGGCAAGGAATTGAGATTAGGCCATGCCCAGGAGTAAGTGAGAAACTGTGTTTGGATTCACCTCCCCTAAGGCCCATGGGCTTCCTGGAGAAGGGGAAGTGCTAGACAGAACCTGACAGGCAGGAGGAGATAGGAATAGATGCTGGGTAGGCAAAAGGCAATTTCACCCTTTTACTTGGGTATCATTCTAGTTGCCTCATGATATTTTGATTTCTGAATTTATTCCTCCAGTTTCTAAGTAATAAGACCAGGCTTATACATGACAGGTGATGACTGTTTAAAAAGTTAAGATTATGTCCAGTATCTTTTGTTTAAAAAACAAGGATACAGAACACAAGCTTATGGTAAACAAAGGGGAAAGAGGAGTTTGGGATTGACATATAAACAGTACTTTATATGGGCTTCCCAGGTGGTATTAGTGGTAAAGAACCTGCCTGCCATTTCAGAAGACGTAAGAGATGTGAGTTTGGTCCCTGGGTTGGGAAGATCCCCCAGAGAAGAGCACGGCAGCCCACTCCAGTATTCTTGCCTGGAGGGTCCCATGGACAGAGGAGCCTGGCAGGTTACAGTCCATGGGGCTGCAAAGAGTTGGACACGACTAAAGCATGCGTGCACACACTACTGTATGTAAAATAATCAACAAGGAGCCACTGTAGAGCACAGGGAACTGTAGTCAATATTTTGTAATAGCCTATAAGAGAAAAGAATTTGAATATATATATATACACACACACATAGGACTGAATCACTTGCTATAAACCTGTAACTAATACAACATTGTAAATCAACTATACTTCAATAAAAACTAATTAATTTAAAAAGATGACTATAGTACATAACTACAATAAATACTTTCTTTTAGCCAAAGGGTTAATTTCAGTTTTTGAAAATAGTCCAGAGGCCTTAACTGCCAAAATTTCTATGGAAAGTTTGGAGAGATTTTACTGGGAAGTCTTGACACACAGAAAGAAACTCCTCTAATCACACCCTAATGTATACATCGTGGGGGTCACTGGCTTCACCCTTAACTTGGCATGTCTTGAGCTACTGAAGGGCTTGGTCATACTCTCTGGTCTCTGCTTTCCTCCTTCAGAGGCATTTTCCTTTTGAATCAAATCTCAGCTGCCTTCTAAAATTTCAAAAAGAGTTCCTGTTCTCCCCCCCGTTTTCTTTAAAAGGTAGGACAGAAATGGAATCTGCAGAAATCCTTAATTTTATGTAAATGACTCACCTTTCCTTCTTTCCTTGGGGTGTTATAAAAATTAGTGTTCTAAAAACATTTTTACAAAGAGCTCCCTTGAGATGTGAAGAAAATACTATCGGCCCAGCAGGTTCTCTACAAAAGCTTTTAAGTGGAAGGAGGGAGGAAGGAAAAATCATACACATGCCTCTGGCATTTTTTTCAGATTTGGGGGAGTTAAAAAATAGATGTCATTATAGAAATTATTTTGGTTTTTCACCACGAACTAGTTCACAGACCAGCCTGTATTCCCTTTTCCCACTTGGCTGGCTGTTGACTTAAATAGGGCACCTCATTGGAAAAGGTTAGGACATCAGAGTGGTGTTTGTTGAAAGTGACAAAGTGATAAACTAGGCTTATATTTACTCTATTATTACCAAGGATACTGTTAACATTCTTTTGATGTGCTAATAGTCCTTCCTGAGGAGAATTATGCAAACAAACAAACTATTAATTAAATCAAGGGCAGCCTTCCCTACAGACCGACACTATGCAGATTTGCTAATCTGGATGGACTCAACACAGGCGGTGGCCTTTGCTACATAAGATGCTTCCAGGGATTAGTGTTCAGTACATGTGTGCACTTCCAGAAGGGACGACAGGGGCCTGGCGTCCACTCGGCCTTAGGGGACCTCAGAGTTCCCTCCCCCGGGGACTCTGGACACGTTGCTCCAACTCAGCTGCGATCAACCGCAGATCCAAGTGACTAAACACAAGGATTCAGGAAGGCAAGGCAAAAATCTTCCAGAGAACTCATGAATTCCAAAATTGTTAGAGTTCCTGTATGGCTTACAACTCTGTACAGAGGTGGAAGAAGTCATTGCATTAAAATCCAAAAGGCATGTATACATGGAATCTAAATATATGAGACAGTGAATATAGCATAAAAGAAGCAGACTCACAGAAACAAAAAACAAACTAGCTGTTACTAGTGGGGTGGGAAGGTGTAATATAGGGGTGGGGTTATGCTGTAAGATAGGCTCAAAGATGTATTACAGAACACAGGAAGTATAGCTAATATTTTGTAATAACTGTAAGTGGAAAGCAAACTTTAAAAATTGTATAAAAATAAATTTAAAATATAGTTTATTTTTTTAAAAAAGGAAAAAAAACCCAACACAACAAGCCTAAAGGATGATGCACTGTCCTGTACCCTGAGTCTTGGTTGGCTGAGTGCTTTTCACGTACTGACCATTTGTGGTCATAGGATCTACCATCTATAAATACAGCATGACTGTTGCTATTATTGGGCAGTTAATGCTAATTCTGACCCACACTGGACCTCACAACACGTGTGCTGCAGCCGGGCAACTGCAGAGAGCTGCCCGGCCCTCTCTTGACCCCAGATGCGCTCCAGTCTCATCCACGGCCCAAACCGGCCCTGGAGTTCCTTGCTGCGTTATTGCCCTGGCAGCTTCCATCTCACTGGCTGCCGGCTCTTCCTGTTGGGTGACTTTCAGTGGCACAGCTGCTGACAGACAGTGTGTCGCACATGCCTTTTATTTCTCTCTAGCTCTAGGTTTTTGTCTCTCAAGAGTAATCTCAGTTTGCCTTTTTCCGCCCACGCTTTCAATTGTTTCAGTCGGTCTTTTTCTCCCGTTCCTCCCTAGAATGTCACTCTGGGTTGCAGTTTACCCTTTGCAATGTGCTTTTGGCCAAGTGCTTTTCTGTGCAAAACCTCATGACTCCCATGTCTTAGGCTGGACCCCTGTGAGGTTCTGTGCCCTTGACCCTGCTCCATCCCTGCCACCATCCAGCCCTGAGGAGATGGGAGCAGCGAGGGTAATAAGGAGGGAGCCGTGCAGCCACTGTCCTGAGCCCCAGCCTTCTTAGCTGGGGGAGGCCTAAGATGCCACCTGGGCCTGAGTGCTCAGCTGTTTAGTCATGTGTGATTCTTTATGACCGTGTGGACTGTCGCCCACCAGGGGCCTCTGTCCATGGAATCCTCCAGGCAAGAACACTGAGTGGGTTGCCACGCCCTCCTCCAGGGAATCTTCCCAACCCAGGGACTGAACCCACATCTCCTGCATTGCAAGCAGATTCTTTACTGCTGCCACTACTGGAGACGTACTCCTTTGGCCTAACGAAGGCATTTTTTTTGGTTAAAATAAATCTTTCTAAGAGAGATCACTCAGTGTAAGTGAGATGCCTGGGCCTCCTCAGGAAAGGGTCCTGAAGAGGTAAGGTGCGGTTGAAGTGCAGGAGTGGGCCTGGGTGGGAATGGGGCTGAGGGAGCCACACGGCATAGGTAGGAAGCAGATGCTCCCCATCCTTGAGCCTCATCTGCCTCCCCACTTCAGTCAAGACCAGTCCAACCTTGGGGCGCCAGCTGCCAGGATGAGCAGGGTCTCAAGACTCAGCGCAGGGTGAGCAAGCCTGGGACCTGATTGATCTCAACACTGGGCCTCCACAAGATCCCTGGATTCTGTAGAAGAGCCAGTTAACCCAATCAAAGAAAGTAGGTCTCTGGTTTGGGGGCTTGATTTTATTTCCGTTCTCTTTATTGAACCAACCAGTGGTTCTTGGAACTGACCACGTGTGTCACTGAGCAGCCTGGGTGCTTTGCTGGAAAATCACAGATGAATGGTATGACTGGTTCTTCTGTTCCTGTGTAACCTCAGGCTTTAAAAACCAGTCTCTCTTCACACACAAGCAAGGCCTCTGGAAACATGGCCTAGGAGCTAAGAATGCAGGTGCTGGGGTCACAGAGGCCTGGGTTCAATTCCTAAAGCCATCTTCCATTAGCTATGGGGCCGCTCCATGCTCCATCTTTTCATCTGCAAACGTGGATAACAGTCCCACCGATCCTGTGGGTTGCTTTAAGGACGAATGATACTGTACACTACACAAGCAAGGCCTCTGGAAACATGGCCTAGGAGCTAAGAATGCAGGTGCTGGGGTCACAGAGGCCTCGGTTCAATTCCTAAAGCCATCTTCCATTAGCTATGGGGCCGCTCCATGCTCCATCTTTTCATCTGCAAACGTGGATAACAGTCCCACCGATCCTGTGGGTTGCTTTAAGGATGAATGATACTGTACACCAAGGACTGTCACAGCAAATACTAAGCACTCAATAGACATGAGCCACGAGATTTTTTTTTCCAGACTTTTCAACGTCTTTTATCATATGCTATGCAGATTTACCACCCAGACTAAATCATCTCTTTTTTTTCTCACCTTCCCCCGAAATATTCCAACTCGAATCACCTTTATTTGTTTCTGGAACACCTCCAACTTGCCCAGGTTCACTTTACGGTAAATATCCAGCTGCAGCTTTTAAAAGGAGTATAGGGCCAGCAGAACAGTTACTTAATAACTGATATCTTGGCAATCAGGAAGACTTACAGCTTCCAGACTTTTCAACATCTTTTATCATATACTATGCAGATTTACCACCCAGACTAAATCATCTCTTTTTTTTCTCACCTTCCCCCCAAATATTCCAACTCGAATCACCTTTATTTGTTTCTGGAACACCTCCAACTTGCCCAGGCTCACTTTACGGTAAATATCCAGCTGCAGCTTTTAATAGGAGTATAGGGCCAGCAGAACAGATACTTAATAACTGATATCTTGGCAATCAGGAAGACTTACAGCAGCTTCCCAAAGAACCTAATTTATCCCTAGAGAGAAGTATCCAGGGAAGAAGACACATTTGCAGCCTTCGTTACCCAGCTATGCCGAAGAGAAAGGACAGGAGGAAAAAGGCTTCTCTCCTCCAACGCCTGCAAAGCTCCACTGCACATGGAGAAACCAGCATCCATATTAGGTGTGGCCTTCTGGAGGAAAGAACAAGGCTTGGGGAATTTGGAGAAATCTGAACCTGACTGAGTCTCAATCCCTTACCGTTAGGAAAATGATTTCTGTCCACAATGTATGTATAGGAATGGCCTCAGTGCATCTATACACCCCCACTCCAGGCTAGAGCACCAGCACACAGGACGTATTTTTTCTTTCTCATCTCCTGCATCCTTTGCAGTCCATTCAGGCATAATTATTATTGCTTTGCTGGCTCGGTTCTGCAGCTCTCTAGAGTGGAGCAGATGTCAACAGCTCCGAAAGATCCCATGCTATTACACAGCAGAACAAATGAGGATGTCAGAAAAGGCTCTTCAGTCTAACAAGAAAACAGAGGAAAGAGACAAAAAGAATAAAGCCTTCGGAGACCAGCAGACTCGCTCTGATTAGATCTTATACTATCATGATGCCCACTCTTCATACTAACAGTGATTTAATATGCTTAAATGATACAGGGGAAATACAGAAATATGTCTCAGGGCAGGGGGAGAGAAAAGAGAATTTCTTCCCTGGCAGACATGATTAAGACTGTGTGGGCATCCTAGGAAAATATGACTGTGGTGTAAGACTAGTGAAAGGCCCGATATATTTACCTACAATGCCTGATGTCACCTCATTATATGGGGCAGGGGCTGCTTTCTCTACCACCAGGTGAGCGATAGGAGCTGCCCTGATGGATTAGCTGGCTAGGGGCTTCACGGAATGTCAGGCTCACTGCTGGGCCATTGTTTCTTCTCTTAATAAGGGAGGCTATACTTTTAAAACATTTTCTATACGGGGCCAAGGGTCCACCAATCCTAATTAACCAGGACTGAGATAAAAATACTCTAGATTTTTGGGAGAGGGAAATCTCTTGGCAATCAAACGGATGCTCCAAAGTCCATGAATTATAAATCATATGAAGTAATTTGAATATATCTTCAGTTCCTTGCTCTGAACCTATTTACTCATCTTCGATTTATAATTATAACCCTTAATGTAATAGTTCTGTTTCACCATACCACAGTAGAATAGGGACCATTGCTGGAGCAGTCCCTTAGTGCTATCTGAGAGGCTGTCTTCTGGCCCTAAGTCTTCAGTTTTGTCCACCAAATGAAATATAATTCTTAAAAACAAACAAGCAAATATATTTACCAAGGCTGACTCTGGGATAGAGATGAGGTAGTGAAAGGCTGTTAGATATAAATAAAATCCTGAGAGTGTCAAAATGTATCTGATAAGTTGAAGTAAAGGAAGTGAAGTGAAGTGGTTCAGTCGTGTCCGACTCTTTGCGACCCCACAGACTGTAGCCTACCAGGCTCCTCTGTCGTGGGATTTTCCAAGCAATACTGGAGTGGATTGCCATTTCCTTCTCCAGGGGATCTTCCCAACCCAGGGATCGAACCCTGGTCTCCTGCATTGTAGACAGACGCCTCACCGTCTAAGCCACCAGGGAAGTCCAACTTTGACCACAGTGAAAAAGCACAAATACTGCAATGAAGTAGAGAGAATATAGAGTATCATATGCTTCTTTTTTCTTTTTGCCTCATTTGTTGTTTTTATTTTCTTTATTTGTTCTTATACCTTCCACAATGGATCTCAGACAGTTGTCTAGGGACTTTTGCTATCTAGGTAAGGAGTAGCACATACTTCAAAAATCCTTGAGGAATAATAGTTTTAAAACAACAATGTAGCTCCCTGAAGGGAAGTCAATTTATCAGTGTTCATTGTTGAAATGCAAGAAATGGGAAACCCTAAGATCTTCCCCTGAGCCTGAAAATGCCCAGGTTCTTGAGTACGGATGTCAGGACTCTCTTGGAAGCACAGAACCCCTCAGTGGGATGAGAATTCGAAGTTACCTGGTCCCGTGATGGTTCCTGACAAGTGATCAGCTGGCACCTAGAGACACTCCCTTGTGAGACGCCAGTCCATTGTCAGCGTGCTGTCGCTATTAGAAAGTTCGTGCCTGCTGGAACCTGACTAAGCCCCTTTGTATCTGTACCCCCTTGGCCATGGCTCTGCCCTCTAGGATGACAGGGAGACCAATCTAAACCCATTACACATGTGAAGATGGGGCATGGTGCAGCCCCAAGTTGTTCCCCAGTTCGTATGTAATATGATTGCAAGTCCTCAACTCCTTCAGCTTATAAATGTTCACTTTCATAAGGTGAAGTGATATACCAAAACCTAGCAACAACCTCTAGGTATGAGTTAAAGGGACCAAAGGCAGACTGGAATGGTGCTTTAGCACTTTGTGTGGGATTATAACACCCATGTCCATATCCTTGCTCCTGTATGCAACTTTGGACACATTAATTTCAGCTTCAGTTTTCTTATCTATGAAATGGGGTTATAATCATCCCTCAAAGGCCGGTAGTGAGAATAAATGAGAGAATCCATGAAAAGATGCTTACCATACAACGAGCACTCTGCACAGATGAGCTGTCTTTTGGAGTAAGAAAGGCTATTGCCTCCCTTAGATTCTACCCACACTTTCATTACAGTGCACCACTGATTCATTCTGAGCTTACAGTCAATTGAAACATCTCTATCATTTTCACACAGGCTACTATCAAAGCACATCTCTCCCATCTGCTGCTTATTTCATCTTATTTGCTTGTTTCTTTTAACCAAGCATAGGACTTTACATTTACCCCCATTAGACATAATCTTATTAGATTTGGTCCATTGTTTCAGTCTGTCAAATCTTTTTTGCAATGCAGTTCTGCCATCCAGTATATTAGCCATCTCTTCCAGCTTTGTGTCACCCACAAATTTTTTCATCAGGCCATCAATGTCTTTATCCAAGTCATTAATAAAAACACTTAACCAGGCAAGATGGAGGCCAGAAATCTGTAGCGTGAAAGATCCATTTGCCGATCAACGTCAATTCCTTAATTAGTACTTTACGTCCAATCAGTTACTCATATACTCAACCTGGCCACCATCAGCCCTTGCCCAGAGGTACACCCCATCCTTAAGGACAGAGACCTTGTCTGTCAAATGCAATGCTACAACCCAAATGCAGTCTGCACAACACCTGCAAAACCCGTCTGGCAACTCTCTCAGAAAGAAACTGACAAGTCTGGAGAAATGCAGACTCTTCACCTCTCACCTGGTAACAGCATTCAGCTCACCAGATAAAAGACCATCCAAACTCCTTGCCCTCTATTTTAAGGATGAACATTTTCTCAAGGCTGAGTTTTTAACACCTTTCTGCAAAGCCTCAGCCCCTTGAAGGAAACAGCAAGTCTCCCGGAATAAAATTTTTCTGGCCAGGCCCCTAGACCCCAGGGGCTCCTTTAGAACCTTCTCTCTTGCCTTGGGATTCCACTGTCCTTCACTGACATCTGTGGGAACCTTACCTTTTCTAACTTGAAGTTATTTCCCTAGATAGGAAAAATGGAAGGAACATAAATGTTAAGAGGCTGCATTTTATTTTCGTTATCTGTTCCTATTATGCCAATAACAATACTGATCTCAAACATATTTTTGTCCTTTGCCAAACATAATTAAAAATTTTTCTTATTTTCTTTGTCTTAGAAGTCTGGATGCCTCTTAGAAGCCCCAGGAGCAGCATCAATGGAAAGCAAGCTCGACCGCTACAAGCCAGCTTGCAGTGGTGCTGGCTAAACAAAGGGACTCTGTTCCCGTCTATGATGAATCCCACTGAATAAGGGATAACAGCTCTCAGGATTTTTTCACAAACCTCAAAAGCCACGGTGTTTGAGATCCAGTCCGGTCTTCTTCATGTTTAACTGTGTGGTCTTGGTCAGGCAGATAACTTAAGTCTCAATGTCTGCAAGGTAGGCATAATGATATGGAGTTTGGGGAGCATAAATTACTTAGCATTACCCCTCCACAGAGTAACTACTCAATAAATTTTAGCTGTTATGTCAGTATCACTGCCATCTTACTTCTCTACCTTCCATTTCCTGAATAGTATTCGTTTCTATTTTTTTTTTTAATGTTAAACTTTTTATTTCGTATCAGGTTATAGCAGATTAACAATGTTGTGGTAGTTTCAAGTGAACAGGGAGGAGACTCAGCCATACATATACACGAACCCATCCTCCCCCAAACATGCTCCCATTCAGGCTGGCACATAACACTGAGCAGAGTTTCATGTGCTATATAATAAGAGTATCTGCTTACTTAATAGACTATTATACCTGCTCTTTGAGATGCATCCCTCTTTCCTTCTTCTGTTTATGTCCATTAAATTTCTGAACTTAACAAATCTTTAGCATTCATTAAATAAATTAATTATGTTTCTCAAACTTCTGTCATGTGACAAATACTGCCATTACAGAAACAGTAAGCTATAATTCCTGCCTTCAGGTTAGTTGGGGGAGAGTTCTGTTTCTGCTTAGCATGTGAAAGATTCTAGTAGAACTTCATTACCACAATACGCCAAGAAAAATCTGGTTAACATAAAAATACAACATTTATCCAAATTTTGGCCACATCTTAAGTTAATCATAAACCAGAAGGTCTCTAGAAAATACTAAAATATTGGAAAATTAAGTAGTACACTTCTAAGGAGAAAATCTTGGGGAAAATTAGATATATTAGAAAATAAATGACAATAAAAACACACAGTATCTAAAATTCTGGGATTCACCTAAAGTAATACTAAGAATAAAATTTAGAGTTTCAACTATGTCAAGGCTGTATATTGTCAGTCTGCTTATTTAACTTATATGCAGAGTAGATCATGCAAAATGCTGGGCTGGGTGAAACACAAGCTGGAATCAAGACTGCCGGGAGACATATCAATAACCTCAGATACGCAGATGATACCACATTTATGGCAGAAAGTGAAGAGGAACTAAACAGCCTATTGATGAAGGTGAAAGAGGAGAATGAAAAAGCTGGCTTAACACTCAACATTCAGAAAATGAAGATCATGACATCCAGTCCCACCAGTTCATGGCAAATACATGGGGAGACAATGGAAACAGTGACAGACTTTCTTTTCTTGGGCTCCAAAATCACTGCAGATGGTGACTGTAGCCATGAAATTAAGACTGTTGATCTTTGGAAGAAAAACTATGATCAAACTAGACAGTATATTAAAAAGCAGAGACCTTACTTTGCTACCAAATGCCCATCTAGTCAAAGCTGTGGTTTTTCCAATAGTCATGTATGGATGTAAGAGTTGACCATAAAGGCTGAGCACTGAAGAATTGATGCTTTTGAACTGTGGTGTTGGAGAAGACTCTTGAGAGTCCCTTGAACAGCAAGAAGAGCCCACCAGTCAATCCTGAAGGAAATCAGTCTTGAATATTCATTGGAAGCACTGATGCTAAAGCTCCAATACTTTGGCTACCTGATGCAAAGAACTGACTCACTGGAAAAGACCCTGATGCTGGGAAAGATTGAAGGCAGGAGGCAAAGGGGATGACAGAGGCCAAAATGGTTGGATGGCATCAACAACTTAATAAATGTTGAGTTTTAACCCAGCTTTTTCATTCTCCTCTTTCACTTTCATCAAGAGGCTCTTTATTTCCTCTCAGCTTTCTGCCTTAAGCATGATGTCATCTGCATAGTGAAAGTGAAGTGAAGTCACTCAGTCATGTCCTACTCTTTATGATCTGTGGACTGTAGACCACCAAGCTCCTCTGTCCACAGGATTCTCCAGGCAAGAATACTGGAGTGGGTTGCCATTTCTTTCTCCAGGGGATCTTCCCAACCCAGGGATCGAACCCAGGTCTCCCACATTGCAGGCAGACGCTTTAACCTCTGCACCACTAGGGAAGCCCTTATCTGAAGTTATTGATATTTCTCCCAGCAATCTTGATCCAAGCTTATGCTTCATCCAGCCAGGCATTTCACATGATGTTCTCTCAATTCAGTTCAGTCCAGTCACTCAGTTGTGTCCAACTCTTTGTGGCCCCATGGACTGCAGCACGCCAGGCCTCCCTGTCCGTCACCAACTCCTGGAGTTCACTCAGACTCATGTCCATCGAGTCAGTGATGCCGTCCAAAGAGTCGCAGAGTCAGGCTGAGTGACTGAACAGCAGCAACAATATTGAAAACTGAGAAAGGCCTAAAATCAGTGATCTTAGCCTTCACTCTAACAAGCTAGTGAAAGAAAGCTCAAGATGAATAGAAGGAACAATAAACAGTGGAAATGAATAAAACAGAAAAACAAGAGAGAGAACACAAGCCCATAAATGATTTTTTGAAATGACTAGCAAGATTGATAAGCCCTTTGTTAGACTGAACAAGGAAAAAAATAGAGAGAAAATGCAAATGACCAATATAAAGAATGAAAGGAAGAATATTCCCACAAATCCCACACATATTAAAGGGATAATAGGGGATATTTTAGACAACTTTATGCCAAAAGGTTGGCAATGTAAATGAAATGGATAAATCCCTGGGGCTGGTGTATGGGATGATCCAGGGAGATGGTGTGGGGTGGGAGGTGGGAGGGGCTTCGGCATTGGGAGATCGTGTACAACTATGGCTGATTCATGTCAATGTATGGCAAAACCAATACAGTATTGTAAAATGGAATAAAGTATTTAAAAAAATAGATAAAAGGGCAAAAAAATAAAAAAGAAAAAGAAAAAGAGAAAAACAGAATTAAAAAAAATGATATCAGAAGAAATAAATGACCTGAGTATCTATTAAAGAAATTGAATTCATAATTAATTTCTTTTCACAAGGAACACTCTGGCCCAGATAGTGCTAGTGGTGAATTCTGTCAAACACATAAGAAATTATGATTTCTTAATCACAAACAGTCCCCTACAGGAACAGACAAGGAAGGGCCGTGTCTCAATGCATTTTAGGAAGTTAACAGACTCATAATACTAAAACTTGACAAACACACTACAGGAATATTACAAACTAATATTCCTCATGAATAGAGATGCAAAAACCCTTAATGTTAGCAAATCAAAGCCATCAATATGTAAAAAGAATATCAGGATCAAATAAATGTAAGTTTGATTAAAATATAAGAAAAGCAATCAATGTAGTCCATCTCATTAACAGAATAAAGGAAAATAGTCATAATAACATCACAGTAAATCCATGAAAATAACTGACAAACTATGGCATCATTTTGTGATAAACCTGTAGTAAACTAGGAATAAAACAGAACCTTCTCAATCTGATAAAAGGCATCAATCAAAAAAAAATAAAAATAAAAAACACCTAACACCATAATCAATAATGGACACCTTCTAAGGTCAGAAACAAGGTTAGGATACCTACTCTCCTTGCTTCTATTCAACATTTTATGTGAGGGCTTTCCACTAGGCAGAAAAAGAAACAAAAGTCGTAAAGACTAGGAAAGAAGAAGTAAATTTATCTTTATTTATAATAGCATAATTTATACACAGAAAATCCAAAGGAATCTGCCCTCCAAATCCTACCAAGTCTAAGAAGTAAATTCAGCAAGTTTCAAGGATATAAGGTCAATATGAGAAAAATATATGTCTGTATACTATCAACAAACAATTAGAAAAGGAAATTAAAAGTCAACAGGATTTATAACAGATTCAGTGTTATAAAATACCTACAAAAATTTTTTAAGAGATGTAGAAGACCTCTACACTTAAAAAATAAAATCTTGCTGAGAAAAATTAAGAAAGATCAAATAAATGGAGAGAAATATAGCCATACTTATGGGGTGGTGGAATAAAAAATTGTAAAGATGATTCTCACAAAATGGATCAATAGATTTAATGCAAGTCCAACCAAATTTCCAGCCAATTTTACGTAGAAATTGAGGAACTATTAAAATAATTGGAGAATGTACATAACTGATTTTAAGTATCCCTATAAAATCTTTAATACTTTTTAAATGATTGCTTTGGTCTTTTTTATTTCCATGTAAATGTTAGTGGTAACTTGTCAATTTCTAAGATAGACAAACAAATCAATAGAACAGAAACAAACAAACAAACAAACCATGATTACAATCTAATGATCTTTCCCAAAGGTGCTAAGGCAAATCAATGGGGAAAGGATAGGCTCTTCAACAAATGGTGTTGGAATCTAGTCAGCAACAAAAAGAAACAGAAAGGGATAACAGAGGATGAGATGGTTGGATGGCATCACCAACTCAATGGACATGAGTTTGAGCAAGCTCTGGGAGTTCGTGAAGGACAGGGAAACCCGGCATGCTGTAGTCCATGGTGTTGGAAAGAGTCAGATATAACTGAGCAACTGAACTGAACCAAAAACATACTTGATCCAACCTGGACGAATCTCTAAAATGTTATATAATAGAATGAGAGGACCCAGACACATAGGAATACATATTGAAAAATTCAGCAACTATGGAATCCAAGAATAGGCACAACTAGTCTATGGGGACGGAAATCAGAAGAGTGGGTGCTTCAGGATGGAGGAGGGTGATAACTAGGAAGGGGTACAGAGGAACTTTCTCGTATTATGGCAATGTTTTATGCTGGGGTGTTAAGTGGTTGTTTTTTTTTAATGTTTATCATATGAAATGTTTTGACTTGGACTTCCCTGGTGGCTCAGACTTAGGTGTCTGTCAGCAATGCAGGTTTCAGTCCCTGGGTTGGGAAGATTCCCTGGAGAAGGAAATGGCAACCCATTCCAGTACTATTGCCAGGAAAATCCCATGGTTGCCAGGAAAATCCCATGGACAGAGGAGCCTGGTAGGCCACATGTAGTCCATGGGGTCGCAAAGAGTCGGACACGACTGAGCGACTTCACTTCACTTCACTTCACTATGATATGTTTATCATCGAGCGATCCACTAATATGTACTTTGCTGAAGGCAATGGCAACCCACTCCAGTACTCTTGCCTGGAAAATCCCATGGACGGAGGAGCCTGGTAGGCTTCAGTCCATGAGGTCGTGAAGAGTCAGACACGACTGAGCGACTTCACTTTCACTTTTCACTTTCATGCCCTAGAGAAGGAAATGGCAACCCACTCCTATGTTCTTGCCTGGAGAATCCCAGGGACAGCGGAGCATGGTGGGCTGCTGTCTATGGGGTCGCACAGAGTCGGACACGACTGATGCGACTTAGCAGCAGCAGCAGCAGCAGGAATTATTTTACTTCCATAAGCAAATATCACACCCACAACCTAAGAGCAGGATAAGAGGGAAGGAAGAAAACACATGAAGATAAATAATATGATGTTGTAAGTGTAATGCTAGAAACACGCAGAACTGAATGGGAGAACATGGAAGGAGCACAAAGCGCTTGATTGCTGATAAGTGTTCAGTCTAGATCTGTGTGTGAGAAGTACACTTTCCTACTCCTTTTGGCATTCCTCATCAACTGTCAACTTGCTTTCAGGAATATCTCTTTTTCCAGAGGTTGATGGAGGTCTTAACATCATGAGAGAATCCTAGTCTGCCCCAACTTTTGGTTACTTTACTTAAGACAGGTCACAGTTGTAAAGGGAGATCCCTCACTTGTGGAGGAAGAGAAAGAGGGACAACTCAGAACCCGATCTGCTGCTGCTGCTGCTGCTGAGTCGCTTCAGTCGTGTCCACCTCTGTGCGAGCCCATAGATGGCAGCCCACCAGGCTCCACTGTCCCTGGGATGCTCCAGGCAAGAACACTGGAGTGGGTTGCCATTCCTTCTCCAATGCACGAAAGGGAAAAGGGAAAGCGAAGTCGCTCAGTCGTGTCCGACTCTTCGAGATCTTTTTCACAACTCCATGGACTGCAGCCTACCAGTCTCCTCCATCCATGAGATTTTCCAGGCAAAAGTACTGGAGTGGGTTGCTATTGTCAGTTGCTGACAAATATTTGTTTTATCTGACAATTTTCTTAGTGCTTATTAAACAATCCATCAGGGTTCGGAACACCCCAGCTTTATGAATCCCTCCAGCACTAAATCCTCTCATTGACCTTTTGTTTTGTTGTATATATGTGTGTGTGTGTTTGGTTCAATTTAATATCAAGATTCAGTCCATGTTGAATCTGTTAAAATCTGTCAAAAAAATATGGCTATTTGAAAACAAAGAAAAAAATGTATTGCCTCACACACCATTGATATCAAAATAAATCCAGATGGATAAAAGAGAAAATTTTAAGTGAAATCAAAATTTGAAGATACTGAGATGGATATCTGTCAGGGCTCTGGGTAGGAAAGGATTCTCTATAAAGATAACTGACAGATGGCATCAGAAAAGAGCGACAGATTTCTCAATGACAATATAAAAGTTAAGTATGTCAAGCCATTACAGTATTGAAAAACTGTACAACAATCTGGCAAAGCATTTGCTACAGATATTTCTGAAAAAGGATTTATATCCTTAATAACTAAAGAGGAATACTATGATTTCAATTTTTTAAGTAAGCAAAGAACAATAAAAATGACTAACAAAATTGAACAATGTTAACATCAGAAGTATTCAAACAAATAACCTTGAGATGCCATTTTAAATCTTATCAAAGTAACAAGAGTTTGAAAAGTGACAATACCTGTAATCTGGTAAGGTCAGCATTTTTCATCTCCATTGTGGAAAGAGTGTAGATCGGGGCAGTCTTTCTGGAAAGCAGTTAGGCCATTTTGTATCAAAAATCTTAAAAATATTCCTAACCTTTCATTAGGGCTTCCAGAGTGGTAAAGGACCTGCCTGCCAATGCAGATGTCAGAGACACCAGTTCGATCCCTGGGTTGGGAAGTTCCCCTGGAGGAGGGCATGGAAACCTACTCCAGTATCCTTGCCTGGAGAATCCCATGGACAGAGAAGCCTGGCAGGCTACGGTCGATAGGGCTGCATAGAATCAGACACAATTGAAGCAATTTAGCATGTGTACATGCAGGCAACCTTTCATTAAGAATTCTACATGTGTGAATCTATTCTAAAATAATCAGAAGTGTGCACATATATTTATGCCCAAAGATGTTTAACGAGAAAGGAAAACTACCTAAGTGACTAATGATGTATAATTGATTGAATAAATTGTTGTATATCAAAATGATGCAATATTTTGCAGGCTTTACAAGTTAGTTTTTAAAAAAGTTTTGAACACCTCAAAGATGCCCAAAATATGTTAATCTAGGAGAAGGCAATGGCACCCCACTCCAATACTCTTGCCTGGAAAAATCCCTTGGGTAGAGGAGCCTGGTAGGCTGCAGTCCATGGGGTCGCTAAGAGTGGGACATGACTAAGTGACTTTCACTTTCTTTCACTGAATCTTTATTCAAGAGAAAGCTGGAGTTTCTGATTTAGCACTCTAGCCCATTTTGGATGCTCGTTCTATGCTGCCATGGGGGTTTATGTAGAAGAGAAGACAGTTTATCACTATGGGATATGGCAGGTAAAAAAATAGGGGAAAGGAGGCTCCTCCACTCACATATCCACGAAGCACTTAGGGTCACTCAGGGACACCAGTGCTCTTCCAGATTTCTCTCTAGGGTCAGAGGTCCTAAAAGCATTCCTTTATGACTCTCCTCTTCCAATATACAGTGGAAAGAATTCTGATATTTGAGAAGTTCTATGTTTAATTCTGCCGCTTTACAGCTATTAGATTCAAGTAATGCTTATTAAGAAGGTACCTGAATCAGTCAGTTCAGTCACTTAGTTGTGTCCGACTCTTTGCAACCCCATGGACTGCAGCACTCCAGGCTTCCCTGTCCATCACCAACTCCCGGGACTTACTCAAACTCATGTCCATCAAGTCAGGTTGTCCCCTTCTTCTCCCGCCTTCTATCTTTCCTAGCATCAGGGTCTTTTAAAATGAGGCAGTTCTTCGCATTAGGTAGCCAAAGTATTGGAATTTCAGCTTCAGCATTAGTTCCTCCAATGAATGTTCAGGACTGATTTCCTTTAGGATGGACTGGTTGGATCTCCTTGCTGTCCAAGGCACTCTCAAGAGTCTTCTCCAACACCACAGTTCAAAGGCATCAATTCCGTACTCAGCTTTCTTTATGGTCCAATTCTTATATCATATATGACTACTGGGAA